>BQNB010062046.1:0-36233 GCA_026074375.1 Tanacetum coccineum
AGAGTCATTCGAAATCTTTTAAATATTCCAAATCAGAAATGCTTTCGATGCAAAACAAGAATGACTCTGCTTCGACCATCAACAAGAAAGGAAGATTTTCAAACGATGCAAAAACAAATTTTCAGAATGTTTCATCAAATGACAATAACAAATGGAAATCTTCTTCATCAACAAGATTTAAAACTCTACATGAAACATCGAGTTTCAATAATCAATGAAAAATCAAAAGAAATTTCAAATCTCCATTGATTCCACGAGAGTTGGTTTCAAATGAAACACCGGTTTCAAGCTCTCGTTGGAACTTAACATCTTTACATCAAATTGACACAACTTTAAAATGGTTTTCAAAACTTGGCAGTCCCGTTAGCACCGTGCTTAAATGGGTTCCAAAGGTTGTTGTCTAAATTCGATATAAATGGTTTGTATTCAAATGACAGATTGCAACCCGATCTTCAAATAAAAGGGAAGTGTACGTTTCAGTGCATTTTTCCTTAACAACGAAAAGAGAAATCTTTTCGGTCTTGAGCTATTCAAACAAAATCATTCAAATTTTTATAGCTCAAGTCAATGGCTTGTTATTAAATTTCAGATAACAACACGGTTTTCAAATTAAAGAAAAGTGTACATTTCAGTGCGCTTTATCTTTAAAAGAAGAGAAATCTTCTTTGTCCCGAGCAATTTTTTTATCAAAATCTCTTCAAAAAGTGTGCTCGGGGCATACGACTTCTAAGTAGATGTCAGCTTAGGACTCGATCTTCAAATAAAGGAAAGTGTACATTTTTGTACATTTATCCTCACAACGGAAAACTTACAACTTCTCGGACTTGAGCTATTTCATTTAAGATATTCCAAATCTTGAGCTCAAGTAAAATGGTATACAAAAGTTTGAACACAAATTTTCAAGAGTTATTCAAAAAGATTTTTCAAAATCTTTCAAATTGTGTGTTCAACACTCCCTTTCTCATTCAATCATTTGATTTATATCTATTTTTGAGGGGGAGTTTTTCAAAACCAAGCGTTTAATGTTGAATACAATTTTCAAGAATTGTTCAAAAAGATTTTTTTTAAATCTTTCAAATTGTGTTTTCAACACTTCTTTCCTCGTTAACTCATTTGATATATTTTTGAGGGGGAGTATAAAGGAAAATGTTTTGAACAAATGAATAATAATCGATTTAAAAGTAGTTGTTGTCAAGTGTGTTTATATTGATAAGCGTGCAAATGGTGAAGATTGTGTCCGGTTACGACCGTTTCCTAAAATTAACAGGATGAGGAGTGAGCAATCTACTGACCATACGTTTTTTATATCGACATACTTTGACGCAACTAGGTTTTCAAATTTGTTTAGAACATTCAGAAAGGTTCCAAATCATAATCATGCTATATATGTTTTCTCCCGTGTGTTTTCAAAATCGCATATAGCTATTTTAATCCATTGATATCAAAAATATCTTATGGTATGCTATTTTTAAGGGGGAGAAAATTGGATTAAAATGTGATCAAGAAAGATAAATGCTTAAGTGTGTGGAATAACAAAGTGATCTAAAAGACTCAAAGTGCAATCAACTTTGTCCTCTATGTGCAAAATAATTTTGAATAAAATAATTTTGAATATCGATGTACAAGCGTAGGGGGAGTATTTCTCAAAAGTAAAACTTTCAAAGTGTTAAATGTTTTGATTTATATCAAACACTTTGATTGATTTTTAAATGGTTTTATGGTTTCGATCTTAAATACCCATCAACCAACTACCTCACGATGATCGAAAATAAATAAGGTGGTAAGATTAGGTATTATCCCATGATCCAACCAGAACCAGAGGGATCTACCCAGGGACATTTTATAGATAGAATATAAGTTCTTAGGTATGATGGAGTTGAATGTGAATGGGAATAATGTCAACTAAGGCATGAGCTATCATCGAAACAATCACAACATGATGATAGTAATGACGTCTTGGTGGACATTGAAGGGGTTGAAGAATGAAAAAGAAATGATGTGCAAAGGGTGAAAAGAAAGAAGCCCTCCACAAACATTAGGCAGAAACCGGGTCAATACATAATCTATCGAATATCACAAAGATGATATTTGGTATTGAAGAAAGACATCATGGACCCAGTGATGCAATGCACAACCCTTCCCAGCCACTCAAGATTCTCTCAAAAGAATTCTTGTTTCATTGTCACGGAGATTAAACGCATAATCTATTGACATCTCACTCCGAGATTGTTGATATTGAAAAGGTGGCAGTCTGCTCCAGCCTCCGATCACAAAAACCAAAACGCACTTATTGAGTCTAGAGCCAAATGAGATCAAATTATAAATCTCACATAGGACACAAAAGTAAATTTGTATTAAACATCAATATACAAAAAGTACAGAGTCGCTTTTATGTCTAGTGATATTGCTAAAGTCTTAGTGAAATTGTCAGAACATTCAAAGTGATACTAAATTAAGTATTTTCACAATGATTGAATGGAAATCCCATCAGTGCTATATCAGCCATACGTTGAACGTAGGTTACTAATTTGAAATTGATTGCTTAATGATTCATTTTGTTTTAATAGCATTCTAAGTGATCTAGTATTTATCGTGTTTTTCGGAATTTGTTTTTCGAAACATTTCCTTGATTCATTCAGTGAAGTGTTGGTTTACCAAGGTTACTTATGTATGTCACAATTGATAAGGGGAGATTGTTGGAATTGAAGTTAGTAGTTGATCTTAGCTAGACCAGCACTTCTACACATTGATTTCACTTTTGTAGATTAGGCGTAACAGATTATGATTATGTATGATGGTCATCACTATAATCTAGGGGGAAGAGAAGTGTATAGTGAATATTCGATAGAGCGCTAAAAAATTAGGGGGAAGGAAATGTGTATGTCGGGACTTAATGAATTTGAGTGTATACTACATAGATGCAACAATGGGGGAAAGAAATGTATACATCCGGGACTTAATTGACTTTGGTGTATACATCATCCGGGACTTAATTGACTTGGAGGATATAGTTTCTTTCTTCTATGAGTTGTTTGTGTGAAGTATGTGCATACGAATGGTTGTTTATTTGGGGGGAAGCGATTGGGGGGAAGAACATCAACAACATCTCTACTTTTCAGAAGCAGGAATACCGTCATATTCATTCCTTCACATCTCATACTCAAAGTTCAAAGATACACTTCCACAACTCTGATAAATCAAAGAACTTCCTCCAAACATCAAAATTGTTGATCAAGACAAAATTTCTACATGAGGAAGATGGATTCACGGTAAAGAATGATGATATGAAAAGATCTCAAAGGCAAAGACAAAAAGGAAAATGAAAAGATCAAGATCAAGATCACTAGAGCATGATTAGAACAAGACCACTATTACACATCAAGACTCAAGACAAACGAGCATTAAAGATTAAAGATCAATGTCACAAGAGAGATCTCAATGATCATCCTTTAGGGGAGATTGTTACGAATAAGAAAATGATAATCATTAATGCAATCAAAGAGAGATCTCAATGATCGTCCCTTAGGGGGAGATTGTTAGGAATGATAAAAGTGACGATCTTATTGAGATAAAAGTCTTGTAATAAATAGATAAATAATATTGTGTAATAGGTTAGGTGATATGCTCGTGACTTAAATAAAGTCACGAGACCCGACAAATAGCTAAAAGCTAAGAAACAAGAGCACCTTGCTCATCCTTGTAATTGGGTATAAATACCCCATCACCACCTCATTAGTGGGGGGTGTCTCCTAAGTGTCTTCTAATCCCATTTTTATCTTTTCTCTAATCCTCCTCCTCCCTCTTTCTCTCTCTACTTTCCATCTTTCTCTCTCTAGAATAAACACACACACAACACCTAAACACACACTCTATTGCTTATTGATCCTAAATTCAAGACCTAACAAACACCATGTATCATAACTATACAACAAACTAGATGTTAGCTGCTTTATGTGTTTAGGTCATAAAACACAAGGTTTGTTATGTTGGGCCTTAAAACATAACGGGCTTGCTTATACACGAAAAAAGACTCGGCACTTAGCTTTGTATCAGAAAAAGTGCAAGAGACGTTAGGTTGGTTCAACCTCGAACTAGGACTCGGCATTTAGCTTTGTACTGAAAAAAGTGTAAGCGACGTTGTACGATTTTCTCCGCCTAAAGGAGCTTATTGATCTAGTGAAGTAACTATCGAGTTGGGTAGCCAGGGAGTGGAGTAAGGCGGAAGCAGTGGCGGAGCTTGAAGGTTTCTGTTGGGGGAGGCAAAAAATTTATAGCGTAAAGCATTACCCTTATTCTCGAAAGCATTCGCCTCAATTCAATGGTATTGCTATACCTCAAAAGTAAATGTTTCAACGTAATAGTAGATCAAATACAATTTATGAAAGTTATCATACAAAAAATAAATGTAATTGCGGTTCAATTTAGTTTTGCAAGTTTTTTTTCTCAGCTTTTGAAAATTTCACTTAATTAAACACTTGCATACTTGCCTTTTGATTTTTAAAGATGGAGATCTCATATATTGAATTGTATAAGACCTTAATTCCTTTGTACGTGTACTACTATTTGTTTCCTTATTTTGGTATATTTCACAAACTTGTAAGGAAAGAAGACATAGCAGTTCCTTTGTTGATATATATCTTGTTGTTCTCCCAAAAGTTTCTCAAAACACACATATACACTATTACTAACTCAAACTTTTTTTTTGGGGGAGGGGGGGCAGAACCCCTCCCTGCCCTCACTATGTTTCCCCCTGGATGAAAGGGAGCTTCGTAGCCGAACCACTATAAATCGTCATGTCCGGTTTGCGCTTTCTTTTACTTTTCGCTTTACATTTATCGCTTTATGTTTGTATTTGCATTGATATGCCGTGTTATATATTATGTTGTAGTGACATGCTTTGTTTTGTGCTCTCTACTATCTTTATTGTATTATAGGCTAAATAAGCCTAAGCCCGGTTTGTGAGTTTTGGGTATTAGGGTTTGCACTATTATAAATAGTGGTTGATAATAAATTATAAAGGGTTTTCATTGTCTAACATGGTATCGGAGCGGGTCTGATCCTCAGACCTAGGTGGCTAAGTTGAGCCGCCTCTCTATGCTACCACGTCAAATCCTAGCCACCACCATTCACCTATCCAAAGATTAAAAAAAAACCTTATTTGTATTTGCCGCCGCTTGATTTACTTTTTTATTGTTGCTGATTGCTGCGTTGCTATATATCATTCTACACATGTAACCATTTAAACATATGGAGGGTAATTATGTCATTTAAAACACACAAGGATGATTTTTGCTGAACGTTTCATCACTCGGAGATGATTAGTGCCAATAGTATCGGTTAGGGATGATTAGTGCCAAAAAGTACAAACCACAGGGATGATTTTTGCAGTTTACTATTAATTTTATTTGTGTTGGTGATTTGTGCTAGGTCACAAATCCACACGATTGTTAGGATACTTTGGGTTATCCTTTATGTTTCGGGATACTTTGGGTTATCCCATATAAAAAAAAGATACTTTGGTTTGTCATCTTTATCATTTCGCTTGAAGATTTGCCTCCGCATGTTGGCGGATTTCTTCAACAACTAATTATGTTTGCGTGCGATGCTTTGATTTTGTTGTTGTTTAATAAGCCCAGCCCGATTTATGAGTTTTGGGCTTATTTAGCCTCTAATATATTGTTGTACAACTATTATACACAGTTTTCAATATTACGTCACACTTGATCGATTGTTTATACAAAAGATTTAAGTTTTTAAACGGAAACATAATGAGCCTCTCTACGTATTCCTCCTTTAATCTTCTGCCAAAAATAAGCGACCAAGTATAGTTATCTTTTCCAGAATATTTGAAGAAGATTATACCTCATCACCTTCATATTAGCAAGGATTAAAGTACAACAGTAAAAAATAGAATGGCCCATTCAAGTTAAGGTAACTAATGGAGTTATTGAAGCTAATAAAAGTGAGGCACTCGTCGTTTGGCCATATATCGTCCGTCAATTGTTGTACTTCGTAACTTTTTAGATATATTTTAATCATTGAAGAAAGCAAGAAGGAATTTGAGTGTTAATGAGAACCGTCAGACTTTTGTGATCTCAGATAGCAGATAGATAAACGTATGGATAACATAAGGTTCTGACATACAGCTATTTATAAAATTATCAAGGATGACATTTCATACAAAAAGGTTAAAGAAAATTTGGAGTTGTCATGCACGTTTGGTGCACATTTTTTGGCCTTTTCTTTTCATTGTTATTTTAATGGTTTGCCGAAAGTACCCAACACTAAATAATAGAGTTAGGGAAGAATAAAAAAAGGACATCGATTTTCCTGTATGCAAAATACATTTTAAGAACGTTTTAGGTTTACTACTCATACTTTCAAGCAATCAAACTCGACATTTTAGGATTCATCAACACTTTTGATGAAACCACGACCCTTTAGCTAGTCGATCTTCTTGTAAACGTTGACTAGCCGTCTTGCCCACACGTCTTGCTTCAAAATAATATGTGAAAGACAACGTTTAGAGTGACAACTTCTCACTTACGAGAGTGTTTGTCTGCTTTGGAAAGTGTGACCATTTTCTTGGCAAGTCTTTCCATTTGGAACCAATTGATTAAGTTATGGGCCTCGAAGGTAACCCTAAAGTTGATGCATGTGAGGTTTAGTAGTACGAGATTCACACACACGAGCGTACTGCAAAAACAATGCACGCAACAGAAAAGGTGCGCTCATTTAGTAAAGAAGTGACTCAAATCAATGGCCCTCGCCGAGTCAGTGACGCCACGACTCTACGAGACTCCCACAAGGGACGTAGTACTAGACTCCATCACTCGACAAACATCACATAAAAATGAACGTTTAGACATAAATAATTGTTCAGAAAATGTAAATTCTTTTATGTTTGCTGAAAACATGGAGATATATACATTAGTATGAATTGGAGTGTTGGTCATTTTAACATAATAGTATATGGCTAAAATTACAAGAGTTGGTATTGAATGAAAAAGAAATTAATGAGAAAAATGAATAATAATAATAAAGATGCATAGATATAAATTAAATGTCACATCACAAGTCTTTCAGATGCTTTCAGATGCATCACTAACATTTTCTCTAGCTCATAACTATATGCATATTCATCAAGTTAGACGAATCATATGTATTTTTCGTCTTCTACACTTGAATCGTTTTCACTTCAAAATCACTTTCGAAACTAATTGAGACGCATCTAAATGAATAGAGATTCATTAGATTCAAGTTAACGTGCATGTAAAATTTGTGATTATAACTTTTTTCTCATTTTAAGGTTTCTTGTCATTAGATCTCTACCCATAATTGCAATGTATGAAATAACTGCGGTACTTTTTTTTATTATAGAAAGCGTTTTTTTTTTCTATTTTGAAAACATAATCTGATGTTTTATAAAGCATCTTCAATGCAAAAAGCTTTTGATAGCTTTTTGCATTTAATGCATTAAATGCACAAGACATTCAATGACTATCGCTTTTACAAATGACTTGTTGTTTAACAAGTCATTGTAAAAAGCTAACAAAAAAACTTTGTCTCCAATAGAAAAAACACACTCAAAATGCTTTTTAAAATTGTAAAAAGTCATTAGTTGTTTTTTCCATTGGAGATGCTCGACTTTGAAGATATAACTCATGCAAATTATTATTTCATTTACGATAATATGACGGTTTATAATGAGCTTATGTAAAAAAAATGGTTAAAGAGATAAAACTCATGCTTATTTTATGTTTTAATATGTGTGTCGTTAATTTATAGAATTGAGAAAAAGTGAATTTTGTTGTTGAAACTAGGTTATTGCTGTGTAAGAGCATGAGCAATGAGAAAAGCCTTCAAAAGGTTCATTTTTAATGATTTTTGCCATTGCACTAAAAGTTTTTTGGAAAAGCTTTTCACAAAAGCTTAACAAACTACAAGTCTTTCAAAGAAGTTGTAGTCATTAAATGAAATTTGCATTAAATGCTTTAAATGCTAAAAGCTTTTGACAAAGCTAGCATTAATGGTAAAAATAAGCAATGACTTTTTTACAATTTTGAAAAGCTTTTTGAGTGTTTTTTCCCATTGCATTTATAACTTTTTGAATGCTTTTTACAATGACTTGTTAAACAACAAGTCGTAAAAGTATAGTCATTGGAGGTATTTTGCATTTAATGCATTAAATGCAAAAAGCTATCAAAAGCTTTTTGCATTGAAGATGCTTTAAGAATACTCTAAGTTGCTAAGTTTACACACAAAATTTTGTAAGAGTTTCAAACATGTCGCTAGAAATTATTTGATAATTTTACACGCAACAATTAAGTCAATTGGTTTCATGAATTTTTGTTTTGAGATCATATTAGAAAGCAACCATCATGAGAGTTATCACATCACACATGTGGAATATCATGCATTCAATTTAGGAGTACGACGAGACAATGAATCAACCTAGCACATGTCTGGTTCGATAACAATTTGGAGTTTTGGACCACTAGACATGACTTTAATTGTTCAATTCGGGACAGTAAGCCACGATGAGGATGCAACCATGCGATAGGCGCCATTACTCATTAAGACAATTACTTATCATTAGAATTTTTTGCTCTTTTGTATGAATCGGAATAGCCCTAGACTCTTAGTTGAATCGATACAATCGCTTAGGCTCATGGGAGTGGGCGTGAGACCCCCATGGTGAGCATCCACCTCATGGGCTACATCCTAAAACATCAAGAACATGTCATGCGTGAGTTTCGCTAAAACCGGGCACAAATGGTGAGCCACTCATCATGCGTGAGTGATAAAAATTTTGGGCCTCACTTTTTGTTTTAATATTTTTTATTTAGTTTGTGAGTGTGTGTGTGAGGTATTTAGTAGTGATATTTTGTATAAATTAGGTATTTTAATGAAATGTGAGGTGGTAGAGGTACGGTGAGAAGAGAGAGAAAACTGAGGTGACGCTGAAATGACACTAGGGTGGATGATGAGGCATGATGACAACTACCTCCAATCTAAGGATAATAGCGGTTTCTGGCTTCCATATTCACATGTGTACTAGCGCGTTTCTAGTTCATGCATCGCCGCACTTCTTATAGGCCATAATTGCAACATTGCAATATCACACTCTATCTTAGAGCACTAGGTGCACTAACATGCAAATTACTGTCATTTGTGCGTCACATCAATTTTTTTCACTTAACTTAAACCAATCTAGCTTACCCAAAGCAGACGTAAGAGTAACTTGCACTAACTTACATTTTTTAGACTCGTTATTTTTTTTCTTTTTCACTTTTTTTTTCAAACAACTAATATTTCATTAATATCTAAAAAAATACAAATTACAATAAAAAACATACCAAATAAAAAACATACGAAATACAAAAAATACGAAAAAATTGCGATAATTAAAAATACAATACGATAATAGAAACTACGTCGACGACTACGAACGATTTTCATATTTTCGACGTATTTCTTCTTTTTGCATCTCGATGGTTTCGAGATATTCTCTCGACAACCCATCGGTTTTTGTTGTGAGAAACCACAATTCTCCATACTTTATCACGCCCCGGTCTTTTTCTTGAGCCGATTTTCGTTTGAGTCTAAACTCGGTATACATCGAATTTGCAAACACCGACGAGTTACTCTCCGAGGTACCCGACGTGCTCTCGGATTTGGTCTTTTTTGTCGCACGTGCTCCTGGGGGACGTGGTCTCTTGTCTTCGCCGAATAGCTCCGTGTTTCCTCTGGCGGTTTCTCATTCGACGGCCCGTCAGAACCGGATCAGACGCATCCTACTTGGAGCAATGTCGCAATATCTCCCAGTACGACTCTTGAGTAAACGGCTTACCTCTACACTCATCCTTAAACGTCTTTTACCCGCCTCAAAACATCTATCTCATATTCACTACTTTTACCCAAACGCAAACAACGTTTGTGTATAGCACTAAACCTTTAACAATTTGCATTCAACGTCGCGTCGCCCACTTCGACGTAAGCATATCTTTAGTATGTTCGAAGCGGAAGAGTTGTACGACGAAAGAACCTTACCCCCAAAACACTCTACCTTTTGGTCTCTTTCGACGTTTGGATCCTCGAAAACCGCAACGAAGCACGTAGCTAGTAGTTCCTCCTCATCGTTCATCCAACGTTGAAAACTTTTGTCTATGTTGTTTGTTGTGTTAGATGACGATGTTACTTTTGCGGGTTTTTTGGGGCTCGGTTTAGGTTTGTTATGGTGGGTTTTGTTAAAGTTGTTAAAATCATTGTTGAAGTAGTTGTTGTTCGTATTGTTGTTGGTTCCATTGTTCATGTGTCATATTCGACAAGTTAAATTAGGTACTAGACCGGGGATATTGTGACGCCGAGATTGAATGTTGAGATGAAAGTGTTGCATGATTTGAAGAAGATGACGAGTTTAGGTTTGGGAGCATCCCGACGTATGAATTGAACCAAATATCATCTGGATGTAAAGGTTGAGACATTTTTTGGATATATGAAGTATGATTTGAATGTGAAGAATGATTTTTGTGTGTTAAAAAAATGTTAGTTAAAGAGGTATATATTGGTAAAGAGAGTGAAATTTTTTTAATCTAGTCGTTATTGATGTGGTCGTCGTAGGACTTCTACAAGAAGTTTTACAACTCCCTAGGCAGAGCACATAATCGTTGTAGTAGTATAGGCAAGACTCGGGGGTTGTTATCGTTCACTTGAGAAATAGGTTGGGAAGGCTTGATCACGGTCTAACAGAATTCTAAGGGTTGAGGGAAGATTATTTTTGTATTTTTATATTTTATAGAAAGCAAGTAAATCATATAATTGGAAAGGTGGTTGGTTTTAGCTATTAAACTAAATATAAATCTACGCTACTAGTGATAACAATAAGATAAAAGACTGTGTTTATTTAATCATGTATTACTCCCTAGATTGCTTCTCCTAGTGTTGTTGCCTTGTCACCCTTGTGATGATCTGTGTAACTATTTCCTAAGTCATGAACGAATTACACGAACTCGCCGTCTACTTAGTATTTCGCTAGAGCAACGCACACGTAAGGTAGTATGAAGACTATTACATGGCCCCATAGGAGTACACTAAGTGCATGTGAAATATATTAAAAGTGGATCAACCATATTAGGGGGCAAGATAGTATGAAGACTGTTACCCGATGATATTAAAAGGTTGATGCCATGATGAGGGACTTTTTGGAGTAAGTCCTTGAAACGAGTTCATGCTTTGGATAGATATTCTCCATGATGTTGTTGGAACATCAGGATATCGTTGCGGAGTTTTACGGTCCTTCCCGGTGGAAAGAATTGAGCAAGGAATCGGGTAGTAAGATCCTCCCATGTGGAGATGGATCATGCAGGAAGACGTTCAAGCCAATTGCTAGCTTGATCGCGTAGGGAAAATTGAAATAAACGCGCGTTCTTTCCCTATTGTCACCGTCAAGGTCAAGTGAGTCCACAAGTATAAGAAAATCCTTGAGGTGTTGATTTGGATCCTCGAACCGAAGTCCGTGGAATGAGCATCCGTTTTGCACTAATCGGATGGTGTCGGATCAAAGAGGTACCACGTTGTTCCCTACGAGGAGCTCAATGGTATTCTTGTAGCCCTCGTGGCTTGGTTTGGAGTAGTCTCCTAGAGTACGGATAGGATTCTCGTCTCCCATGATGGTTGACGAGAATGGGTTACAAAACAGATAACACAAAGAAAAGATAGACTACAAGAAAGCTAATATGCGGAATTAAAGTCTCACTTGAAAGGATTCAAGCGAGTAGAACTAAGTTAAACTATGATCGGAACCTAACTATTCCCCGGCAGCGGCGCCAAAAACTTGATGCGGTCGTCGTAGGACTTCTACAAGAAGTTTTACAACTCTATAGGCAGAGCACCTAATCGTTGTAGTAGTAGTATAGGCAAGACTCGGGGGGTTGTTATCGTTCACTCGAGGAATAGGTTGAGAAGGCTTAATCACGGTCTAACAGAATTCTAAGGGTTGAGGGAATATTATTTTTGTATTTTTATATTTTATAGAAAGCAAGTAAATCATATAATTAGAGAGGTGGTTGGTTTTAGCTATTAAACTAAATATGAATCTACGCTACTGGTGATAACAATAAGATAAAAGACTGTGTTTATTTAATCATGTATTACTCCCTAGATTGTTTCTCCTAGTGTTGTTGCCTTGTCACCCTTGTGATGATCTGTGTAACTATTTCCTAAGTCATGAACGAATTACACGAACCCGCCGTCTACTTAGTATTCCGCTAGAGCAACGCACACGTAAGGTAGTATGAAGACTATTACATGGCCCCTAGGAGTACACTAAGTGCATGTGAAATATATTAAAAGTGGATCAACCATATTAGGGGGCAAGGTAGTATGAAGACTGTTACCCGATGGTATCCTTTCTACACAATCATGTTTCCCTAGACATATCAACAGCGATACAGACAAAAGCTGGTTTTCTAGAGCCTAACATGCACATCCATCACAAGAAGCAACACCACTAAGATCTACATTCTAGGTTTCATACAATCATAAATAAACACAATAGAAGGTTTAGCCAAGCATATTAAAGATAAAGCAAGAGCATAGATAGATCAAACAACACATAGACATATTGAATGATTAAATAAACCTTACTTGATTAAAACATGAGTTGGAGGAAGTACAATAGGGTTTTTAGGCCCTAAATTCGTCCCTAACAGCTGCTAAACGAACTAGGGTTCGTACCCTCTTTTTATTCTAAAGTTACACACTCAAAACCCTAAATTCGGGTTTGTATATATAGGAAAAACGCTGTGACGGCGTCGCGTTTTAATCGTGACGCCGTCATGAAAGAGAATATTCTAGATAATGGGTTATGGGCTGGGTCGTATGCTCTGACGCCGTCTTGGTATCTTGTGACGCGTCCGGTCGTCTTGACCCCCCTCACCCCTTCCCCCCCCCCCCCGCACCTCGTGGTGACGGCGTCACGTTGTATCTGTGACGCCGTCTCCAGCCACTGTAGAGAAATTCTTGATCAATGTTGGTGTAGGTCCGTAGTCTTGTCCGTTTCTTCTCCAAATGAGCCCAAGTCACGTGTAATTCTTCCAAATGCCCTCCAAATGAGAAATACCTGAAAAGGAACGATTAAGTACCTATTTTGGGCATAAATGCACGATTTAGGAGGTTAAACGACCCCGAAAAGTGTATAAAATGACACCTCATCAGTTATTAAACGAATATAATTTTTTTCATAAAACTAGTTGTTACTCAAATTTGAATAAAATAAACATAAACTCAAACCAACGCTCGTTGGTAAACCAACAAGCAACCCAAAGACACCTAACCAAGGCACACCATCGATGCAGTATCGTGGCCGAACGAGTGGCCACGTCGGACTAACTTGGAGATCCACGTTATTGTACCGTGTGGTCTTAGGTTTTTTTAATTGAAAACTACTAGATGATAGATGTTTTTTTAGCTTAGCCTGATTTGTAGGCTTGCGGTCTATTACGATTTATTATGATTTTCTGTTTGTGCTAAAAAAACCACAAGCTCATAAACCGGACTTAAGTTAAATATCTATCGTCTAGTAAGAATACTATAAAAAAAACCTCCTTGTTGTCTCCTTTACTCAAAACCAACGTCGCAAATATCGTGAATCAGTAGTCGGGCGGTAGACCTGCTTGTAACTTGTAATTGGCTTAGGCGGAATTAATCTGTGATTAATCGCATTAGCATTTACGGCAAGTTTGAGTATTTCCAACAAGTTCTTGGTATTTTCGGCAAGATCTTGAAAAAAAACTTGTAATAGATATAAATAGCTGTTATAAGTGATTAAAACAAGTTAATGGTGAGTTTTGGGTATTTCCGATAAGGTTTGCAGGTTTTCGACAAGTTTGACCACCATTGATCATCGTTGACCGCCGTTGATCACAGTTGACTATAGTTGACTAATTAATTTGACCGATTTGCATAAATCAAAAAGGTTGATGGGCTAATAACACCTAAACGACGATTAATCACTACACTAAAAACTCAACAAAAGTATCCAAAATCCTTCAAAAAAAATCTCCATTTGAAAAAAAAAACATAAAATCAGCATATACTTTAGGGACTAAAGAGACACATTCCATCATTATAAAACACCACATCCCATAAATAAAACTCAATTAAATAAACACCCACTTTCTTCATACACAACCAACCCATCTCACACTTTTCCCTCATTAAAAAAGAGAACCAAATTCAACCCACATACCAAATCTTACCCAAAACCAAAATCTAAAACACACCCATTTCCCAAACCCAATTTTCCCATCTGGGTTTTAAATATGGGATCTGGGCTATCATATTTTTTACTTATGGTACAGCACCACCGGAGCTCCGGCGAAGTCACCGGAATCTGGGCTAGGTGACTTGCCGGAAAGTGTAGTGGGTTCTGTGCTAGTGTATTTGAGTCCACAAGATATATGTAGACTTGCTTCTTTAAATAAGGCTTTTAGAAATGCTTCATCTGCTGAATTTGTGTGGGAAATGAAGTTGCCTGAAAACTATGAGATGGTTATGTCAAGAGTGTTTGGTAATAAAGGGTGTTTGGGTTTGGGGAAAAAAGAGATTTATGCTAAGTTGTCTAAGCCTTGTGTCATTGATGGTGGTACTAAGGTATGATTTTTATAAAAAAAAGTTTTTCATTTTATGGTTTTTTTATATAAAATGTTTTTAGTGGATTATAAGATATCTAGACCTTGTGTGATTGATGATGGTACAAAGGTGTGGTTTAAATATGAAAGTTGTTTTTGTTGTTTAGATTCTAGACCATGTGTGATTGATGCTAAAAAGTTGTGATTTTGGTTCTTGATGGATTATAAAGATCGGTGCTTTGATTTGTATGGTGGAAGGTTGATTATGTGGGTATGTGTTTTTGTGTGAATTTAGGTCAAATTATGTTGCTTTTTGGATCTTTTTAGGTTTAATAAAAAACTCTTGAATTATATATATGTGTTAATTGATTTTTACGAAGTTTTATCAATTTTTTTTGGGTAACTATGGTTTCCGACAAGCCGACCTTTTGGCTGACTAATCCATGGGGCTTGAGTTTACCGCCACACTGACACGCAAAGCTCTCCCTGTCTGGGAGGTTGGCGTGGCCACTATGGTTATTGTTTGGACCATGTTTGATTCGAATCTGAGACCTCTCACATTTTAGTGATTTGTGTGTTTATGGATTATAAAATTGATGATTTGGTAATTTCTGTTTTTATGGAATGTAAAGTTTGATGATTCGGTTTTTGACTATGGGGATATGTGGGCATGTGTTGTTGTGCGAAATCAGGTTAAATTATGTTTACTCATTTGGAGTTACGGGAAACTATTTCTCGATATATATGTGAATGTGTTTATGTTGTAACTAGAACATGATATGTCACTTTCTGTCTTTCTATAATTTGGATTATTGATAAAGAACAAATTTTGATTCATAAAGTGCTGTGTTAGATATGTGGTTTTGTTTTTGTGTGTGAAATTAGGTATAAAACAAAGTTTGATAATGGCACGAGAAATGTTTTTATGTGTTAAGTGGAGGTTTTTGTTATGAATTAGGGATCATATAACAAGCTAGATATTTGTCAAGACCTCGAGCATAACACTGATTTGCAAGTTTACATTGTTTAGTAGATTCTTACTTGATCTTAAGCCTTCGGTTGATTAGTGATTAAGGGTTTGCTTGAAACAAAGATCTTGAAACAAAAGTTGTTGAAGTGGAGTATAATTTGTTTAAAGTTTTGTATCAAGTATTGCAAATATAACAAAGATCAACTGTTTGATTCTGGTGGTGTTTGTTTTTCAAGAATTTAATCTGGATTCTAGATGTGCTTTTTCATAGTGATTATTCTGACTTGAAGTCAATATTAATTTGGTAATTTACGATAATTTGTTTTTAACTACTGTTACTCTAAATATAATGACACTCTATAGCGACTTGAAGTATAGCAATTATAAGTTAACACGCAATTCTATATGCACGTCAATAATGATATGAAAATTAGTGTTCATATTGAATCTAGTTCAATACTAATCATAGAACCAACTTTGGTCTTTTTTTTTTCCTTTGGTTGTGATGGATTTTACTGATACGATTTAAAATTCTTTTTGCAGAAAGTTTGGTTAGATAAAGCCACAGGTAAAGCTTGTGTGTTGATATCGTCCAATGGATTAGCAATTACAGGGATTGATGATCGCAGATACTGGAACTGGATTTCTACTGAGGAATCCAGGTGACATTTTACATTTTTTCCCTTTAATTAGATATATCCTTTTATGGTATCTTGGTGTTATGTGGTCGACGCTTGCTTGAGAAAAAGAACTTTGCATTCCCTAAATATCTTGTTTTGTAATGGTAGTACATTCCCTAGTCGACAAACTTCCTATTCATGTTGATGGGCATTCCTTTGTTTTGTATGTGTCATTATCATTTATTTTCACATCAACAAAACTGGACTCACAATCACATTTGCAATGTTTCTGACACCAAACAGTAAATGACAATACAATGAAGATCATTTTTATAATTTTGTTGTGTAGGTTCCGTTCAGTAGCTTATCTCCAGCAAATATGGTGGTTTGAAGTCGATGGAGAGGTCGATTTCCCTTTTCCCTGTGGGACCTACAGCCTCTACTTCCGCCTACAACTTGGGCGGTCGAATAGACGTTTTGGGCGGCGAGTCTGCAACTCGGATCACGTCCATGGATGGGACATAAAACCCGTGAAGTTTCAGCTGTCCACTTCAGATGGTCAAAAGGCAATAAATCAATGCTATTTGACAGATCCTGGAAAATGGAATCTTTATCGAGCTGGTGATTTTGTCGTTGAGGATTCAAAAGTACCAATGAAGATCAAGTTCTCAATGACACAAATTGATTGTACACACACTAAAGGCGGACTGTGTGTGGATTCGGTGCTCATACGTCCTAAATGATGATTGAAATTTTTTGTTTGAATACGTCTGAGTGGAGGTTAGATGCAATTTTTTTGATTTGCAGGTAACCTTTTGTATGTATGATATAGTTGATAGTAGTGAGGTGAGATAAAGAACAACTAATTAGTATTGTGTACATTTTCTAAGCTGTTTTTTTTTTCTTTTTCTTTTCTTAATGTATAGCTAGATTTGGTTGCTTATGCAAATCATGTATTGTTTGACTATTTGCTGAATGTATTCTGATGAATATGAATTAGTAAATGTTGCGTATACATGGATCGTACGTTCGAGTCTCAATAAAGACAAACGTGCGAGTATCTGGCATTCAAAAAGATCATAGATCAATCGACTTCTTTGTAATGTTGATTTGTTACATGCCATGTGACTTTACCTAGAAGTGCATAAAAAGCTCATTTACAGTCGGAAGACGGTTAAAAAATGACAGACTCGTTCATTTTGCGTGTTGGAAACTGGCTACTAGAGTCACATCGACGCACATTTCTGATGGTATGAACTAAAATTATAGACAAACCTTACGTACTGGTTCTCATAAAACCAGATATATTCATGACAGACAACTTTAACCTAATAAGCAGATTGTCGACAATCAAATCTCGGTCCACCTCACTTGTAACCTATACACCGAGCCAGTGACCAAATGCTACTTAATCGACACTCATGGGGTGGGATAGGACATCATTTGATTTTTCTAGGATCAAATGTATCTACTATATACAACCTTGTCACATCCATGTACCAAACATTAAATTGGAAGAAGTATAACCTCACTTGAAATTCAAGGGAAAGACATCTTCCACAAAAATTGCTAGAATCTATGTTAATATTCAATGAATATGCTTGAATGGTTATGTCAATGAATAATAATGCTAAGCCAACACAAACTATTACAAATAGATGTGTCAACTCAGCATTTATACTTCTATAGCTGGCATTTCTGTTCTCAAACAATCAAAATGACATTTTTTCGTTAAGGTGTTAAAGGACAAGTAGGGTACATTCTATTTTTCGAAGGCGACAAGTTTGGTACTATAAATCATGTATCAGATATGTGCGAAAAAAATTTGTTCCAAGATACAACCACCAGAATCAGAATTAAATTTCTAATAATCGAATATTATTGGTGTGACAACTAACAAACAAACATACAAAGTTAAGCCAAGATCTCTTCTAGAATCAAACCAAATAATGTATGATCCACTTGTCAGTCCAATATATGGAATTTTTGGTTTTCAGATCATACTATTCGGTTATCTGATTTCAATGAACCAATGTGTGCAGGAAATGACTTAAGCTTGAATTGTTGAATCGCCATAGCCAAAAGTTTAAGTCTGATTCGAGGTCAAGGACCAAACCAACTTAAAAAGAGCACCGTTCAATCCGGATCTCTTAGTATCTTAAATTTTGGTCCAGGTTAGGTTTTGGTTGCACATGTCTAATAATGCAAGAAAAAGAAAAGGTTGTAATCATAGTACAAATAACTATTTTTGTCTATAGGGAAAAAGATCCATGAAATTTGATTAGGACATGCATCCCTAATTTCCCAAAAAGCCAAAATTTAAGTAGGTTTAAAGGTACATATTACCTGACATATTACCTGGGAGCCCGCAAATGGCAGACAAGTTTTCCACGTACCTTCGAGTAAAACATAAATCATTATCGACCAAATTAAGCTTCTAGAAAAACTGAATAAGACAATCACTCAATTGTACATGATACTTGAAAAGTAAATATCTGATGCATCTAGCTTTCTTGTTGGTTGTCGCCGGGTCGACGATATGGCATGAATCTGTGGTCTTTTGCTGCGTTTTTCCTTCTCTTTTTCTCGATAAAGGATGCAAGCTTTCCAGATGCCTATAGGATACAAAATGATATATAAGGTCTTATAATCTTCTATATATGTCATAGTTGAATAAAAGCACTGATAGAACATGGTGTTTCCGTAGTTAAAGAGTAGTTTGCATGGTGTTGATAGGAATTTAAAATTTGAATTAAAACGCAATCTATAAGGACAACAACACCATCCTATTTGGAGAAAGAAATTAAGTCAATCTCAAGCATCAGCTGTCATACCTAGAGGTGCCAATTTCAACTCGTTTACTAAAAAATTGTTATACCACCTCCGTCCCAAAATAAGTGTCCAGTTTGACATTTCAGTGGTTCAACTTTGACCTTAACTATTTTTGTGTGTTATATAATACTTGATGCAAAGTTGAACCAGTTTGGGACGGAGGGAGTAAGTCAAACTATGTTATGTTTAATCATTAACAGTCTAATTATGAATTAAGCTAAAGGATTTCTAACTAAAAACTGAAACACCATCAAATACACTGACGATGATCAAAAAATGTATTATAAAAATCTTCCAACTATAAATTAGTTGTGGGTATCGCCCAATGCGACACATTGTTACAAATCACCCATTTTAAAACCTTACCCAACCTCCTGATTTTGTCACCTTTGGTAATACCAAAAAAAAAATCAAAATACATTTTGAATAGAGTTGATCATTTGAGTATGCATTCTGTAAGGTTTTTTTTACCCCATCTGGTAAAAAGGGAGCATAAAGAACACAATATTTGACTTTTGTGACCATACTGACAGAAGTATGACAAAAAGAGTACTATAAGTTGCAAAACTGATCGACTGTGGGAGAACAAAATCGTATTTCCCATTTCTTATTCCAGCTACCAATTTCAGTAACTAGTACCATTTTTCATTCACATTTTTGCACAAGTATAATAGTTTAGTAGGCCTGACACTGAACAGACTACACTATGACTTTGAGATCAAACAGGCCAAATAGTCGGATAAAATCCATTTATTTGATTACTTGGTATTTTGGTATCAAGTACTGGAAATTAAAAAGAATAGCATAAGCTGTGATAAGATATGTCAAATTTCAATTCAGAAAAAGCCAATGTTTCCATTTGACATCAGATGGCTAAACTTGCAGAGGATATAATATTATTAGGCATATAACTACGTACCTTAAGCTCCTTGAATTTCTCAACAAGCTCTTGTTTTCGGATTTCAGCTGCAAAAAGGCAAAGAAAATAGTTGATTAAGATTCATCAATGTGCTCATGAATTGATAATATAAAACTTAATGAATCCTGAGTTGCATACCATCATCTTTTATACTTCCTTGAATTTTACTATAAGGTTCCCATTTTGCATTTTTTTAAAACAAACTAACACACACATACACACATATACAGAGCGAGGGAGCAACAAAGTTTACATTTCTTTAGATAATAAGGCTGTTTCCCTTGTTTGGCTGCTTCTCGTTCCTTCTTCTTGTGTTTAACCAAAAATTCCTTATCTTTATGCTTTGTCGATGATGATTTCAATTGCTTATCCTGGAACAAAGTTTAATAATTCTATCTTATGGCAAGCATTATTGCTAACATGACTCAAATGTGAATAGTTAAACCACTTACTATCCATGCTACTTGCTCTTTTAACCCACTAACGTCTTCTGGGTCCTTTGCTTTCTTCATCTGGTTCTTCAACCGCTATTGAAACCATAAAAGAACACTCAGAAAGTGACTCGTGAAATAATAACATGTATAAAGGTAAAAGGTTTTGAACTCTGTAAAAGCACCTCTTTTTCAGTAGGAAGCTGATTCTCGTAAAGAAAGTTATATCTCTTCTTGTGTCCATCTTCATCATAAGTTCCACATAATGATTCAAAACGAGGATCACGAATAACCTGGTTATTACAAAGACAAATATAGAAGTTAAAAAATCATTATTTTGTTGGAAATATATTCCCTTGTAACACCTTATACAAGAGTATAAGACTGTTATAAAGACAATTATAACATTATTCACCTTTTTAGGAGCCTGAATGACTTCTCTAAATCTACCAACTGGCTTTTTGGTACTGATCTCCATTGGCCTGAAAAGATAACAATAGTCGACCATTAACAACTTCGTAAAAAAAATAATTTGTAAGAAAAAAAAATAGTAACTTGCCGAGCTTACATACCTATTTTTATTCTCTCGTTTACCCTTTCTCTCTACTTTAGGCTTTTGATTAATTACATGTGACCCATCTGAGCGTGCCTTCAGCAACTCCTCGAATGTAACGTTCGCAAGCACCTCATGTATTTCTTTCTTGCCGTCCTAATAACACAACCATACACGGTTACTTGAATATAATAAACCAACAGCGGGTACAAGTAACTCAAAGTAGATACATATAATATACAAGGCAGACAAACACATCGTCAACACATGTTCTTCTTAGTAACGGTCACCTGAACAGGTACAATGGCAAGTTAGTACTTCCTGCTGTAAATTCTTAATAAGATGATATAGTGTGTGTTACAAGTCTAAAACACATTACCTTCCTCTTTGTGCTGCTTATCATCATAGATTTTATATTATACAAATTATCTATATTTTCCCTAAATCAGAGTTCAGATCTACTTTCAGGTGAAAAGCGAGAATGTACATGTCCCTCTTCTTCAGACCTATCACTACAATGCCCCTAGAGAGATAAGGCTAAGCGGAGAGAAAAAGGGTTTTCCATGAGATACGAAATGAAAAATATTATCCCCAAGTGCAGTCGGTAACTAATCGATTATCTGATAATGAGCGAGAAGTATTCGTCTTCTTGCTGGACATCATGCACTAAAAACTCCTCTTTTTCTTAGATGACTAGTATAGTTCAATACATTCACTTTGTGGCAATACTCGCATCAAACTAATACTTTGGCTATTGGAATATAACATTTGGTTTAACTTTTAAGCCTATATTAATAGAACATTTTCAATAACACGTCGCAGAGTAAATGAGTGAGGCTATCTTGTACATAAATGTGTTTAACCACTAACTAGAACGGAGTAATATATACAGCAAGTTTAGTGACCTATTTGCCGAAAAATTATAATGATACCTAAATCAGAAACAAATGAAAACACTAGACTATGTGGGTGTGTTTGACAAAAGTAGACGTTTGGTAACATAGTTGTAGGGGTAGTCATAATGTGTAAAACAGCTCCTAAACGCTCAACGCTCCTAAATGCTACTTCATGGAGCGTTGGAAAATGAGCATTCCGAAAAAAAAATAGATAAAGCTACAACTCACATCTTCAGAAGCAGATTCTTCTTCTTCATCGCTGTCTTGAAATCTAATTTTGCTCGAAGTAGGCATATCATCTTGGCGAATCTTCATATTAATATCTGCATTTGCATACAACTCCATTAGTTTTCAACCAAAAGTAACTAATCTTAAGGGTTATATGTGGGTTTATGAGCTTATTTGATTTCGGCTTATATTTCATAAGCCCTGATTCTCCGGCTTATTTTGAGACTTATGGGCTTATATAAGATTGTTCAAAATAACGAATAAAAAACTTCTTATTAGTGTTAGCTCATTAATATAATAATACCACAATTACAAATTGAAAGCATCATTGTTATGCCTTAAAAACAACCAAAAGTAACAAATAAACCAAACAGAAGTTTATAAAAAAAGAGTTACCAGATTGAAATTCGAGTTGTTTGGAGGCCAGAAAGACGGTGTGGTCGGAGAAGTGGCTGATGAACGATTTTTCACACAGTTGTGTGTGTTTTTGTTAATGTGAAATTTCGTGTTGGGCTAAAAGTTCCCAACGTTTGTATTTAGCCCAGATATATTTTTAAGGTTCAATGGTTTTACATTCAGCCCAAATATATCTAGGTATGGGTGTTTAAAAAAGCCGACGTGAACTCCCAATAAGCCTATTCGGGTCGGTTCATTCGGGCCAAAGATCTCATTCGGGTCAATTCGGTTCATTCAACCCGACTAACCCGAGTTCTGAATAGGATCAGATTCGGATATGTTTCTTTTAGCGTCGACCCGAATTGACCCGAACCTGACCAACCCGACTCGACTAACACTTTTACATTGAAGTAAGCAATTTTTTTTAGCCATTTTACTTATATTCGCGTTGACCTGAACCCGAATTGACCCAAACCCGACTAACCCAAATTCTAAATAGGGTCGGGTTTGGGATATGTTTTTTTAACCTCAACCCAAATTGACCCGACCCTAATTGACATGAACCCGACCGGGTCAACCCGAATAACACCCCTAGTGGTAGGAATCAGTTTGGTCACTGGCAGAGACATGAGGGTAAGGGTGGGCACACGCCACTTAGCGAAATAAATTGTAGTGTAAATTTTTAAATATCCAGATTTTTTTGTAATTTGCCCTTCTAACAAACCGATTTATAATGTAGTTTCTAAAATTATCAAAGTTTTTCTTTTCGACCATAACTTTCTAGCTCCGTCCATAATTTTGATATTGTTTTCCACTTATGTTTTGAGCATGGTTAATATCATGTCCCTGATTTTAGCATCTTAAGATTATTTTAGTATCTTACGAGTTTAGGTTGTTATAGAACATAAATACGTCGATCTTGTGTAAGGGTTTTTCAAGCGAATAATGTTGATAGAATCTCAATCTTGATTATTTGATGGTCAAATCCAATCTTTGCTGAAAAATCCATTGGTTCTAAAAGAAATAGATGACCACGAACATAGCTTTTTTCATGTTGGTTCGTTTATTCTTCAACCGAACAAATGAACGAACACAAATGCTTTTCATGTTTGTTCATTAAGAGATTAAACGAATGCAAACGAACAAACATAAATGAACACATGAAGATAACCAATAAATAAATAAAAATACAAAGGTTGCGTTTAGTCAAGGGAAAACACCCTTGTTTTCCACAACATGTTTTGTGAAAAACAAGGAACACAGAGATCGCGTTCAAATCGTCGTTTTCTAACAAAATTCTCTACAAACCACAAAATCCTTATTTTCTCCTTTTATACACAAAACTAGAAAACAATTTTATTTTGTTTTCCCCGTTTTCTTTTTATGACACCCAGATCTATATAGAGATTGCGTTTATAACTACTTTAGTTCTAAAATTATGTTTTCTGGTTAAGACATAATTATAAAGTCTTTGATTTTATCAAAGACTTATAACATAAAGTAAGTAGTAAAATTGTTATGTCTTCTTGTTAACACATGAATAAGATGTCCTTGAATTATTCAAAGACAAGTAACGTATATTTGACATGTTTTGTTTTCTTGAAACACATGAACATAAAGTTACTGTACTATTCAAAGAAATATACGTTATAGCATGCACTGGGTTTTAAAATACATAGTGTGCAATTTGGCTTGACCCAATTGATAAGTATTTGATCCAAAGAGAATTAAGTTATCTAAGGAACTCTGATGTAGTCTCACAATTCCAATACTCATAGAATACCACATTATTATGGTATGTCTAATGTATTCAAACAAACTATATTTACATTGTTTGATTCATGATAGCTTTGTTTGCTCTACTTCCAAAATCTATCAAGGTTGGAAAATTGCGTGTGTCATGGATACACTCAATATAGTTCCAACCTAGAAGGTATTCAAGACATTATCTATGGATTGACATGAATCCCATTATGTCTTGATTAAAATTCTAAAATTTGTTAAAATCTTATGAATCATATTATTAACAAGCTAGAGATGAGAACTTAAAATGTGTTTTGTGTTTCCCAATCAAGAACAATTCATTATTGCTTAAATACTTAGTATTTAGAAAATTTTCTCTACTTACAAAAGTAAGTGGGAGCAACTACAAATCTTGAAGATATTCAAAAACAAAATACATAGCCTTCTATGCCCACTTGCTGATGTCATACTAAGGTTAAACATGTAAATATCAAACCAAAGTATAATGTAACTCTCATTCATAAATCCGCAAGGATGCCTCATCACTATCAATGCTCAGGAATATAAGTTAGAGGACCATAGTAAACCTGCTAACTAAATAAGATACATTATCACATCTTGAATCAGATTAATGTCTTAGAACTGTGAATGATAAGATGCAGTCCTTAAAAGACAATTAATGTTTTGAGCTTGATAAGATGATTCTTAATTACATTTGGTATATCTGAATTAACTTCTATAATGAGAAACTAAATAGTTAAACTATATAGAATGAGTTAGGATCCATATCCCTGGTTTAACGGTATCTATAACAAAAGGATGATGATAGCAAGTAATATATAACCATTGAGCTGAGATTGTTCTTGAAACTTCATCTCGGGTATTTCTAGTTTTAAAAACAAATATGAGTAGTTGGATACGCACGTTATGCAACTTGAAGTACGCGATCCTATTGGGGGCACACACGTTAAGACACGAAGAGTACGTTTATTATATGTAACTAAGTATATTTTTACTTGTATATATTTATTAACTTATAAATATGTTTTACGGAAATATATTAACTTTGGTAATTAGTTTAACCGTTTTAGAAGTTTATAAAACTAATTAATACATGTTAAATGAAAGGAGAATGGTCAAAGTGTCAGTTTTGAAAAGTGTGAGATTGCTAGACCATATTGGGAGTAGGGTATTAAGTTTGGCTAGGATTTGTTATACTTATATTATTACTCTTAACAACTCCTATGACGTGACACACAACCTCAAAACAATTGACGATTACAACTTTAATCTAAAAAAACCAATATCTATCTTTGCTTCCTGATTCCTGTATTCCTTCCGCAATGGAAAAGTATCCAAAATAAATTTCCTTTTGTTATACATAATTGAGGAAAGAAAACACCATATATGAATGTAGAATTTACATGCTTGAGTACATAATTCTATACTTTGCTTACGTGTTTAATGAATGCATAAATTAATATAACCAATTTAGGATGGTGTTCTGATCATGGTTTTACATGAACACTAAACCCTAGTTTGGTAGTGGTCGTGTTGGGTTATGGTAGTCGGATAGCACGATGTACGTTACGAATATGTGAGCCTATTGAGGGCACACACGTATGACACGAAGAGTACGTTTATTAAATACTTAATATATATTTATTTATTATTAGGATTTAATATGCTTCACGTTATTATTTAAATAACCGTTAGTTACCGTTATATTTTATAGCTAACGTAACGACTATTTAAATATGAACCGAAGGGACTAAAATTGACAAAACCCAAACCTTGTGGATGTCACTTGTTGGCCGACCCATATAGCTTCTAGAAGGGGGTTTTAAGATAAATTTTAGAGATAGAGGATAAAAGTTGTTTTGTGAGTAGGATTGTGAGGGTATCCTAGTTTATCTATAACTAGGATTTGATGGCTATATAAACAAACCCACAAGCCTCATAATTAATAATTTACTCTATCTCACAAAAAAACACTCGTCCCACAAAAAAAATACATACGACATTCGTCAACAAAAGGGTTTCTTTTCTCCCTGTGTCGGCGAAACAGATTACCACATGTTTTGTTTCATTCTCAATATTATATAATATATGCATGTGTTGAAACAGATCACCACATGTTGTGTTTCGTTCTCAATATTATATAGTATATGCATGGATTGATGTTGTGTATGCTATACAATTAATATAGCAGCCTACTTTCTTTTTTGTTTAAGCGGATTGGTACGTATATTCTAAACGTATTCGAATCGTGTTTAAGCAAATACTACAAGGGTTGTTTGGGTTTCGATTCAAGTAAAAGAAGCATACACTTGGTGTTAGGAGCTCGTGAAGTTATGACTAGCATTGTTGCGTGCTTGTTCGACGTGTTGTGTGAGCAACCGTAGAGGCGGTAATTTAACCGCTACTCGTTTCAAGTTCAAGATCAAGAGGTAAGTAAATATTTACTTTGTTATAATTATTTACTTTATTAAGTGTTAATTCTATGTGCCTTAACTAGATCCAATCCGCTGCGTACTCGTAGCTAAACTGGTTACCTAGAATGTTAAATCCCAACAGTGGCATCACGAGTCAACTCGTTTTTGGCATTAGGGTTACACTTTTGAATTATATCATGTCTTGAATGTTCACGCCTAGATTTAATTCATATACTTGATCTGCTGCGCTTAATATTTTATTTAATGTTTTTCTTGCAAATATGGCAAAGATTATGCAAATCCTTGCCATAATTAAATAAAATTTGTAGATCTAGATCTTGAAAACAACTGATTGCTAATATTGTAAAAAGGAATAAAATTAAACTGTTAATTTAGTAGATCTGTTTCTTTTTATAATAGATCACACTACACATATAAAGATCTTGATTTTATTTATGGTAACTAAAATCTTTTATTTTTGGAAACAAGATCTTTTTATATATTTAGTCTGATTTAGTTTACATTTCTGGCTATAAGACCCACTTAATCACTTTTGTGATGAATGGGGCGATCTAGGCACATTGATGAAAACCTAGTGAGGGTCTTATGGTTCTCCAATTGGGGAAGACTCGCTTGAGAACTCGGATTTTACATGTTTACTTGTTAATTTAATATCATCATTAGCTTTAGTCTTTATGTGCATATTTTTACTTGATTACTAGTATTCGCGCCTAATATGTATGCAATACGGACTAAAACCTAAAGAAAGATGATGTTAAAACAAGTCTATTAATTCATGGTCAAATACATTCTCATTGTGACCTATTATTTGTTTCGTGCAAAATTGGATTTTTGAGAAAATTAATAAGACTATAAACTATGAAACTTGGATTTCTAAGGATTAAAAAACGGATGCTTGGGACTAATGGGTAGTACGGCCTCATCCACTAGAAAACTATAAGGAGAAGTTTAAGGGAGGATTGTTTCTGATGAACTCAGGTTTTTTAATAGTTTCGCGCTGAGCCTGATTATCCAGCTCTTGTGCATTCTATTCGAGTTACCGGTGGTAACCATGGGACATGTCACTACACTGTCATTACTAAAGGTTTTTAAAATCACTGATTCAAAGTTGTTTTGCATGCCTCTTTGTACACGCATTTGGCACATTTATGTGCATACCCCTAGGAAAATTTTAAGTCTATGCCATCCAACCGTAGAACACGTGCACTTGGTTTGAGTCTCTTTGTCAGACCCTGGACCCCTACCAACCCATGGTGAATTTCGCCTACTGGTTAGACCTTTGACTATTTTTACACGTTCTCGTTTGGTCGACTTAATTCGAGTCTCTTTGTCAGACCCTGGACCCGAGGCATAAGATGATACTAAACATGCTCTTAACATTATTGCATGCTGACTAATGTTTTGACAAGTATCATAAACCTAAGAGTTTCATTAAAATGCAATTAACGCTCGTCGCTTACCTCTTGCCCTACTTGTTTTCTCACTGGTCAGACCTCTGGTTACCAAGTAGGAGGTCAAGATGGATTTTAGTCTTAATTAGTAAATTAATTGGGTAGTTAATTCAATTAAGAAATAAATTATCGAAAATACTAAAATTAAACTTTTTATATTCTAATTAATTGTGTTATTGCAACATAATTCGTAAACGAAAGTTTGTTTTCTTTGAAAGACAAACATAGTCTCTTTTCCTGTTAAGAAGTGCGAGACTTACTCTTATCTCTTCTCATTGGTTGACAAGAATAAGATAGGGTTATAATTGAATTATTATAAATTATATTTAAACTCACTTTTAATCTTTCATTACCCTCTTCCGGTTCTGAAATCTTTGAAAGATAATACATTTTGTGTAACTAGAGTACATTTTGTCTATAGCTACCAAAATAATGACATCTTGCACTTGTCACGATGTATGAGTTTAAACCGCAACGAGTAAAGAAAATTACTAGCAGGTATTCTAGGTATTTTTCTTGGACTCACTTCATTTCTTATAGTGCTATACACCCTTGTGGCTAGGCATACCGACTAAGGAGGAATTGCATGCTAAAATGTTCAAGTAAATGAAAGCATGAATGGCTAGTCCCTCATCTACATAAGTAGAATTTCATATACTATGTACAATACCTAAGTACATTGCTACTTGTAGGAATTCTAAGAGAGAGTAAAAAAGTAAATAAATCGTTATTTTCTTTCTACTGGTGATGTAACACTTATAATGTTGACAAATCTAGTGGGAGCTTTGTGTTTTACAACTAAAATGACATTCATGTTATGATGTCAATTTCAGTGGAAGCTACAAGATTTATTTCTTTGTTAGTTGCCCTTATTATTTCTAGCTTGCTTTGAAATAATTCATTACTTTCCGAATATGAACGACCAAGGATTAAGGAAAATTGCATTTTGTTTTATAGATAACCCGTTGCCTTTCTGATGTTGCTTTCCGAAAAGTTATCTATAGAATAATAATCCACAATTCCTTATTAAACGTTATGGTTTGAAATCTACTTGTAATATCTATGACACTATCATATTGTTCGAGCGCGTGTCGTATTGTATTAAATAAATGTTGTACTGTACATAAGTGGGAGAAATCTTAAGTGTGTGCAAGGAACAACATATAACAATATGATTATTGGTTTCTCTTGATCGCAAGGTAAGGAAGCTAATCATTCTACTAGGACTTAAACACACATG
This sequence comes from Tanacetum coccineum, assembly GCA_026074375.1. Lineage (NCBI taxonomy): Eukaryota > Viridiplantae > Streptophyta > Magnoliopsida > Asterales > Asteraceae > Tanacetum > Tanacetum coccineum. Next base: position 29,369 of record BQNB010062046.1, read on the forward strand.
GGTTTTGTTGTCCTATTACAATTAAATGTCAAGATATAATAGTAAGCTACTTTAACATTTTGACTACATGATTTAGTCAATAGACTTATGGTTAAATTAAATAATCATAATTATGAAGTATAAAATTAACTTAAAATTACTATTAAACTCAAGAGTTTGCGTTCATAATTACTTTAATTAGAATAATTATGTTCTTGTTAAAACATAATTATAAAGTCCTTGAATTTTTCAATGACTCATAACATAAAGTAAGTAGTAAAATTGTAATGTCTTTTTGATTAACACATGAACAATAAGGTCCTTAGAATTATAACGTATTCTTGACATGTTCTGTTTTCTTGAAACGCATGAACATAGAGTTATTGTACTATTCAAAGATATATACGTTATAGCATGCACTTGGTTTTAAAATACTTGGTATTCAATTTGGCTTGACCCAATTGGTGAGTATTTGATCCAAAGAGAATTAAGTTATCTAAGGGAATTCTGATGGAGTCTCACAATTCCAATGCTCATAGAATATCACATTATTATGGTATGTCTAATGTGTTGAAACAAACTATATTCGTATTGTTTGATTTCTGATAACTTAAATGGCTCTACCCTCCAAAATCGATCAATGTTAGAATTTTGCGTGTGTCATGGATACACTCAATATAGCTTCAACCTAGAAGGTATTCAAGACATTATCTATTTATGGATTGGGATGAATCTCATTATGTCTTGATTAAAGTTCTGAAATTTGTTAATATCTTATGAAGCATATTATTAACAAGCTAGAGATGAGAACTGTAAAAGGTATCTTTGTTGTCCAAATTAGATCATTTTATTGTTGCTTAAATACTTAGTATTTAGAGCAAGTAACTCTTCTTACATAAGTAAAGTGGGAGTATCTATTAAAATCTTCGAAAAATGTTCATGACAAAATACATAATGTTACATACCGGCAATTTTCGAAATTTTTATAATACTATTTTACCCTTTTACTTTTTGGGTCAGAAATGAACGTTTTGACTTTTTGTCCTTGTATTGTCTCATAAAAGCAATTACTGCGTATCGGATTAAATTTTCGAAAACATATTTATTATTACATAATTGTCATTTATAAATTTTATTTTTCAATCTCATTTGACTTGAAAACGAGAAAATAGTCTTATCCTAAGTGAACTTATCAAAAACGACCTGCAAAAAGAGTTGTTTAATTGTGAGGTTTTATACTAGCGTTTGACATAAACGGCATTCCGGGAAACTTTTTATTATTTGCCCGAGAGAGAACCAAAAATAAGCAGAAAAAGACTAAAATACATGGTAAAGTTTTGAATACTCATCACAACGAGTACGACACGGATTAATTAAATTATCTTTAATTATCACTTTTTATTAAATAAAAAGTTTAATAAATTTATTAACATCTTATTAAAAGACTGTTTCTAAGTAAAAAACGCGAATACTTAAGTTTGGCAAGTCATCTATACGGAACAAAAGCTTACCCGGATGTACTACAAGATAAATAACGAACATTTTAAATGTTATGAAACATTTATGAAATAATAGGCGAGTGAATACTCATTTTTATAGGAAAAATGATTTGGAAAACAGTGGCGCAAGTTTCGTGACTTGAATCGACCGTTAACTAGTTCAAACGGGTCCCGAACCGATATTTAACAAAAACTACAATTTATATTTACACTAGGACCCCTAAACTATTGTGTCCTTGCCACTTTGTTTTAAAAGTTTATTATAAATATAAAATTTAAAACATTTTTACTCATTATTCCCATAACACACACACACACAAACACTTATAAATTCTCTCCCTCTCTCCCAAAAATCCGGCCATTGGCTGGCACCGCCGAAAAAGTTTTCCGGCGACCATCTCCGGCCACCACCCAACTGCCGCCACCTCCGGTCATCTTCTCCGGCCAACATTCCGACCACCACCGCAGCCACCACTTTTCCGGTGAGTTTTCCGACCAAGTCCTAAAAGCCTCCCCATCACCCGATCTACCCGATCCCCACCACCACGTGCTGCCACGCGCCATCGTCGACCACCAGTTCACTGTGACAACCATGAATTGAGCAGGTAGTGCCATCTACAAAAAAATCGACCTGAAAGCCGAATGGTTTATGTTTTGAACAAGTAGTGCCATCTACAAAAACATAAAAAGTTCAAGAATTTAGTATTTTAGATAATACTCCTTGAAGAAAATTAATTACCCATGTTTATTTAATTAAATAATTAATTTTCTAAGGTTAGGACCCAACTTGACATACCCACACCACATCAGTTAATATGCTAGTGATGGTGTATTCAAAAGGTAATCAACGATTGATAATTCACAACTATTGTAATTCCTAAACCATATGAGACTTATTTTATTACAATAATATCTAGTAAGCGTGTTTCATCCCATCTATGCCTCGTGTTAACAGGTCTAACCACAACAACGCTAAGTCGTCTAATCAAAAACAATAATTATGTAACACTCACCGTATCACGGAAAAACGTATAATTACCTTGATATTGCAAATCTACACACGTCTCACTCATAGTAAAGGGCAATCTACAAGTGTTTTACAAATTAGATGGCAACAACTTAGTTGAAAAATGGTATTTTATTTGACGTGTTAAACATGTACGAAGAAGCATGCATACATCTTCGTATTATTGATTTTAATAAAAACTTTTACTCAACTAAGTTATTATTACGGTATCACCTATTATCATCGTATCTTATACATAAATAGTGAGACCTTAAAATTGACGATTCAACGTATCTTTAAATATAAAGATTTGCTTTTTATCGCGGGAAAAGATTAAAGAATGATTAAAAATCATTCAAACCCTAGACCATTCGCGACTTCCTACATAGTATACAAGGTAAGGAAACTACAACGTAGTCAGGTATTATAGGGTAATGGTATCTACAAGACCGAAGTCTTGATGAGTCTCCCCGAACCTTATCCTTGCAACTATATAGTACTTTTGCAAATTACGTCATTGATAAAAATTAAAACTTTAATTTAAAACACATTATGAACTATAAATTGCTAGTCTAATCATGGAAGATTTTACACCGGATGTAAGCCGGATCCATTTTTGACTTTTTGCAATATATAGTCCATGATAAATCTTATTTCGATAATCATTAGTCATGTTTATTTTTGTTTTCAGAAAAACTCTTTTATTTTCTCACAAGTCAAGAACTTAAAATAAAACAAATAAACATCAACTAAACTAAATAACATTTATTTAAACACACTTAACAATTAAGGCATGCAAACATTAAATATGATCCTAATTATCTAATAATAAAACATGCATTTATTCATATAAGGCTCCTTCGTCCTATAAACTCCGGCCACATACATCGAAACAATCGATTGCGTAAGCCTTATATAAATAAATACCACATAGCACATAAAACTTTTTAACTATTTTTAGGCCCCATTGATTCACTAATAAGGGTCTTCCCGAATTCATGAATCAAGGATCTTACCAGTTAAGAAAATATTTAAAATTATGTGTATTTTAATCATATTTAAAACAAATCTTTTTAACAATTAACAAGATTATAATATCTAATATCAATCCATGATAAATTTGCATGATTTTATCATGGATCCTTATTAACAATTAACAAAAACTTAAAACAATTAACAATTAATATATCAAGTTTTTATATAAAGTTGCATACAACCTAAATCTCGTCTAATTAATTTTATTAACCTTCAAGATCAAATCTTTTTAACAAAAAACGCCCAACGGGGCATTAAAATTAATTATGAAACTCTAATTTTGTCCAACTTAATTTCTTGTAATTAAAGATTCTACACGATGGCTCGTGATGCCACTGTTGGGTTTTATAACTTTGTATCTTTTCCAAACCCGAATTCAACAAACCCTCTCAAGGGTTATTGATTTTCGTTGTAACTTCGAAACACCAATTCTATTAAACCTAAAGGTTTTAATCAAACTCACTTCATCATTCTCCTAGCTCGACAATTAAAGATCTACACAAGGTGTTGTTTTGGTGATTCCTGGTTTGACGAATAACAGACCCAACAAGTGTTTCGGTTTGAAGGTTATTCGGTTCAAGAGGTTCGGTTAATTAGGGTTTTCTAAAAAAAACTTAATATTCGGTTCGCGTGGTTTTTTCGGTTACAAAGTCAAGGTGGTTGTTAGGTAATCAGGTTTATACAAGGGTTATTTGGTTTGTGAAGATTAATCTAGACAACTTAACATATTCGGTGACCGTGATTGTGGGAGCAACGGTAAGCGTAATTTAACCGCTACTAAAAAAACTCGTTTCAAGTTCCAAGATCAAGAGGTAAGTAAATATTTACTTTGTTATAATTATTTACTTTATTAAGTGTTAATTCTATGTACCTTAACTAGATCCAATCCGCTGCATACTCGTAGCTAAACTGGTTACCTAGAATGTTAAATCCCAACAAGTTTGTGATAAAAAAATTCACCACCTTCTTGTGAGAAGTTTGCTTCCTTTTTTCTTCCGCTTCACCTTCTCCTTTATCGTCCTGCAAACCGTCTTGCTGACCTTCAATGGCTTTGTTGGTAGGGGTGTTAGTTTGTTTAGGATCTGGGTTACTGGTGGTTTTTGTGGGTGGTGTTTGGGGATGGGTGGTCCAACTGGTTGACATGGTGTAAATTGGTTGTAGTTTAAATTTTGATAGAAAAAGTCAAAGGGTCAACCATTGTAACCTTATTGGCTACCAAGAGAGCTGCCAATTATACTTAGTTTGTTAAGTATATTGGCAGACATGGGAAAACTTGGGGGAATATATCATCATCTTTAATCAAAACATATTTTCATTTATCATCATTATTAGTTAAGGAAAGATCTTTTAGCTCAAACTTGCGAGAATACCTTATTAATAGATGGTGAAGCTGAGTGTGTAAACCAGCATTAAAAGCGCCATCGATAAGAGACTTATATGCTTTTGTAACCAATCTTAAATGAAGTAATGATTTGATACGATAACTCTTTCGAATAATTCCGTCTTGATTCCAAAGTTATGCATGTCTGACATTTGTGATTTTAAAGATGATATAAAGTTTGAGTTTTAGGAGTTTAGTTAACAAAATGAGAAGGATTTGAATCCATTATCTACTATTTTTAGTTGAGTTAATTAATGTTGCTTAAAGAAGCTACCAAGAAGCATTTTCCATTTTTGGTTTCTAAAAATATTACCTACCCCAAAATTATTACTTCACTTGAAGAAATTGTGGCGACGATTAATCACTTATAATAATAACAAGTTCTTCATATAAGTTCAACACTAAAGCATTAAGGCCTATACCCCCATATACTGGGTTAAGTTTTTAAAAGTAGTTTTTTCAGAAATTTCTGTAAATAAAGTTAGCTATTTTTTACAAAACCAAAAGATTTTCAAATAAATAACGAATATCCAAACACCTTGAAAAGGTATTGATTTGATCTACAAAACAAAAAAATGCTGCATTAGCTATATCATGCAAACTACCCTTCTAAATAACCGAGAACAGTAAATACACCATAATATTATATACGTAAATATTATATTGAGTTATCAAATGACTATCAATGAACCAAAGAATGTTTCTACAACAGAATCGCAATACAGTTCACAGCCATCTTTATATTTAATTTCTAGCATTATAACCCCCTTCGTAAAAGATTAGTGAAGTTAAACGTTGAGGTTAATGATTTCCCTTACTATGTATCATCATAATCACATGTTCGTCTAGATAAGTGAAGCAGCAATATATATAAATGAGTTTAGGAGATCTTTTCTTTTGGTCCCATAAAACGTGCTTACTTATCCAAGAATTCCATTTAATTAAGTTCAGCTTCAAATTTTCATGGTCTTTCCATATTTTATAACAATAATGCATCAGATAAGCATCAGCGACTTTGATATTTAACTAAGTGATGAAATATATGCGAATACTCAATATTTCAACAATATCTGAAATATGCAGTAAAAAATATTATACTTTTAAGAAAATGAAGAAGTAATTAATAGTTCTAAGAAATTATATAAAGTAAGTTATCATCTCTTACCCCGAAGATTGGTTCATACTCATGGAACAATGCTGTTCTCTACGCCTCTTCATCTGGTTTAAGCAGAACAAACTCCTCAGTTTCATTAGCATTATGATTAGTTAAAGGAACCAAAATGATGCACATACACATGTCTACATAAGTCACATCTTATTATCACCCTTTTCCTATCCTTCTTCCTTCTTCTTTGTCAAATACTTCAATGATACTAGAGCGATTTACAATGACGCGGACAATACGTGATATTTGAATTGGAATATATAACTTAATATATATACTAAAAATGCATAGGCTGGATAAATTTTCTTATTAGATTATAACTTGATCAATTAGTAGAGTCCATAAACAAGATGGTCACCCCTTTAATTTATCAAGTTGCAGGTATAAGCATGTCCAAATAATTCAACTGAGTTTTCCTAATAAACATTAGCTCATTGTAAGTTTTGACATAGAATAAAAGCACAACAAGCTTTTCATACACATTATAAAAAGTTACACCAGATATTTACCCTATCACAAATGGGAGGGATTAATTTTTTAGCAAGGTCAGGCCAAAGTTCCACGTTCAATATAGAAATACTTAACTCGACTAACTTAAATAAAGTGTGACCATATTTGGAATACATGACCAAAAATTACTGACTAAGATAGAGGGTTACCTTCCTCGTGAGATAGCAGATCATCTAGTATCGCAAAAGATAATCTTATACTGCTAAACAAAGTAACTAAACTACAAAACATGTCTGATTAACTTTTAAATCTATATCTAGTGCATTCAATTTTTCAGTTAGTAACTCATG
>BQNB010062047.1:10858-36233 GCA_026074375.1 Tanacetum coccineum
TCAAACCTATGAATTCACCAACATTATTGTTGACGTTTTAAAGCAATGTTTTTCAGGGGATCAATAAGCACAAGGTGCGATGGATACATTGGTGGTTTTGAATTGGATGTCATGCATTAAAGATTTTGTCGCATTTCATTTTGTTATCTGTTATGGGCTGAAAATCTTTGTATTTTGATCAAGTGAACAAGTTAAGCTTCGGGCTTATGTAACAATTACTTTGTTAAATCCAATGTATCATTTTCAAACGACTTTTTGGTCGTTCTATATATATCTTGTGTGATTGATCTGAGAAGTAACACGCCCCGGACCCATATTCCGCTGTGACCCAATTTGGGGGTGTTACACAAGGTACTATTGGTGCGGATGGTCAAATTTTATATTTGATAATGATGCGGTTCGACTTGATTTTTCGAAGTTTGTCATTCAACAAGCGCTTCCATTCAACCACTTCGACAACGTCAAGCTTACGGAGATCATCAAAAGGAGGCTACAACCGCGGTATCAACATGTAAGTCGTACTACTCTTAGAAGTGATGCTTTTAAATTATGGGAAACGGCTAAAAAAGATATTATTGATGGTTTTCGTGATTATAAATATGGTGTTTCTATAACTACGGATACTTGGACCGCACCACATGGTACGGCAAATTCTTATTTAGCCGTTACGGCTCATTGGTTTAATCCCGAATCTTGGTTATTAATGAAACGGACAATTGCTTTTAAACTATTTGGTTATCCTCATACGGGATCTAATTTAAGAAAAATTTTACATGACACTTTAATTGAATATAATTTAGATAATAAAGTTTTTACGATTTCACTAGATAATGCATCCAATAATACTAGAGCTATGGAGAATTGTTTTAAAAATTACGTATAAAACCCATTTTAGATGTCTTTTTTTTCATTTCCCGTTGTTGTCACTCATCGTTATAAATTATCCGTGCAAGCGCATTAAAAATATGTGATAGTTAAGATTAAATTTAGGGTTTGTAGTAACTATATTATAGTTCGGAGTATCTAAAAGACAATGAACGATATGCGTTTTAGTAAACTATGAGATGAAGAACCCCTGAGGATCTTGCTATGATGAATAATACTAGTGGAATTTCTACTTCTGAATTTTGAAAAATATATTACTACAGTGTCAACAAAAGCAAACGTGAGACTTTAAAAACGCTTTTAATGAAACACAGTTGTTAATAGAAAATCAGTCCGTTTCGATAAAGCCGACCAAATTGGATCAACTAAAAACATTTAACTATTTTTTATAAATTTTTTAAAGTGGCAACAACTATTATTATCTGGAGTTTTTATTACCCAACTAGCTCATAAATTTTAAATCAAATTTATGCTATGACTGGAAAAATTAACCGAATTAAAAACCGTCACCTAGTCAAAATATTTAGAAATAATGGTTAAAGATATAAAAAGAAATTTAAAAAATATAATGCTAATTAACCTTTGTGATTTTTACTTGTTCCGAGTCTCCGCCACTTAATCCATGTTAAATGTTGGAAGGCGTAGAAACTTTCAATAACAAGAATAATAACAATTTATACATATCCTTTTGGGTTAGATCGCAAACTAACCCCGACCTACCCCAATTATAAAACTCCCAAATTTTATATTTAACGATAACTTTAAAAAAATAATTGGAATTATGCAACACCATATGGTCAAAAACAAAAACCCAATTGTTGAATTCAAATGCTGGCCCGATCGACCCAATGTGCAAGAGACATAAAAAAACCCTTTATAATAGTTTATTTGAAGACGCTAACCAAGCGTCAACGAACAACGACCCCACAAGCGAGTTGGACCAATATATGGCCTACAAACTTTTAATAACTGTATGGCCCGAATAAGTTTACAAACTTGACATTTTGGCTTGGTGGAAAGAAAGTGAAATCCAATGTCCAATTTAAATCCGCTATGGCTCGTGACTTAATAACGGTCTAAGCTTCGACGGTAAGCTACCGAATCGCATTTCAATTAGCGGTAGAATTATAATCGGAAAGAAGGTCAAGACTAACCCCACCGAATTCCCGAGAAGTAAGTGTATGTTTGAAAGAATTATTTGGACGAGTAGATAGGGTACAACATAAAACATCGTAGTATAGGTACCGATATTAGAAGACGTTGAAGAAACTATACAAGAGAAGAAGTAGAGTAGTAGGGATATCACCTCCGAAAACCGAATAGATAAAGGTGAGTTTTGAAGACTTAGATATTGAAACACTTAGTGTAAAATGAATTATGGAAGATTTAATGATTGAGTAATAACGGTGATGGCAATAGCCGAAGCACGACATACTTAGTACACGTAATAATGTTTTCGGGTGATGGCCATGCCGAAGCTCGAAATGTATTAGTATTTATATATTTTTAGTTGTATAATTGTATTGTTTAAATAAAAGTTATGGTTTATTTTTTTAGTATGTTTCGGTGCAAATAAAAAAGTTAAATGAATTGTATTTGTTTTAGTATTTTCCCGGTGTATTGTTTAATTATGATGATAATTAACAAGTTTATTAAATAAATGTTCGAAGTTTTAAATTCCGAAAAAAACCAAACCGGTATAAAAACCGATTCCGAACATTTATAACCGAAAAAAACCGAACCGGTAAAAATCCGATTCCGAAAATTTATAACCGAAAAAAAACCGATTTCGGAAAAACCGAAAAAACCGAAACCGGTTAAAAAACCGGTTTTTTTAAAACCGGTTTTCTAAAAACTAGAAACCGGTTTTAACCGATTTTTTTGCACCTCTAACAACACGCACCCTTTTTTTTACTGTTTGAAATTGTTTTGATGCAAAAGAAATATTTTAGCCCAACTTGTGAGATTTGAAATTACATCAGCCCAAGTTCAATAGATATGAAACAAAAATTTTTGAAAACCAAACAATATAACACTAAATAAACACTGAAAAAATATAACGATTGTAAATAAGCTACGGAAAAGAAGAAAAAAACATAAGCCGAGAATAAGCTCAATACAAGTCACCACAAACAAATCACTAAGCCCAACCTTGGCTCTTGATACCACATGTTGAGAGTATCGTTTCATCACCAAAACACAAATAAGAAAAAGATTTTAGAGAGAGAAAGAACTAGAGAGAGAAATAAAGAGAAAAAAATGAAGATGGTTACTTGTTAAGAAAATGAATGAGAAGCAACAACAAGCAACAAGCAGCACCCTCTCCACACTTGGTGAGGCCTTTATATAGTTACAAAGAAAAAAACTACTTGGGTTGTTGGGCTTTGTGTTGGGCCAGACTTAATACAAATGGGCTTGAGCTCGACAACTAGGCCCAACTAGCTTAAATAAATTCCCGTAAACTACGTTTTACATCTACAAGGCTCGAGATTATTTAATGACTATCACTTTAATAAAAACACGGCTAACAACTGCTGATGATAGTTAATACTGTTGAGGGTACTTTACATAAATACAACGATTACTTCAATTAAGGGTTTCTATCATTCATAATCGTTTTAAATTATTCAAATACTTTCTAATCATAAACCCTAACTCAATTTCATCATCTATCATCAAAACCCATAACAATGTCGACCCAAAAGTTTGCAGATGTACATAATTTGGTTGCCTTTTTGGCTAAACCCACTGAAAGTGAAGGATTTGAGCATATTATTGATTTCTTGAATGCAAACCCTATCAAGTATAAACTTTATGGTTAATCCTACAGTTTATACTTTATGTATAGAACAATTATGGACTACTGCAAAGGCAAAGAACATCAATGGTTAGGCACAGATACATGCCAAAGTAGATGAAAAGAAGGTAATCATCTCTAAAGTGTCAATAAGGAGAGATCTTAAGTTTGAAGATGAAGGAGGAGTTGATTTCTTATCAAATGAAGTCATCTTTGAACAGCTTACACTCATGGGGTATGAAAACCTTTCACAGAAGCTTACTTTTTATAAGGCATTCTTTTCTCCTCAATGGAAATTTCTTATACATACAATTCTGCAATGCCTGAGTGCTAAGACTATTGCATGGAATGAGTTTAGTAGCACTATGGATTTTGAAATTATATGCTTAGCCACAAATCAGAAGTTTAACTTTTCCAAGTATATTTTTAATAGTATGATGAAGCACTTGGATAGTGGAAACAAATTTCTGATGTATCCAAGGTTTGTGCAAGTTTTTCTGGATAATTAAGTAGTTGGGATATCAAAACATAATGCCATTTATGTTAAACCCTCTCACACAAAGAAGGTGTTTGGGAATATGAAGAGGGTAGGAAAGGATTTTTCAGGAAAGGAAACACTACTATTTCCAACAATGTTGGTGCAAGCTCAAGCAAACATGGGTGAAGGTTCAACAATGCCATCTACTCCCTAACATACACCTACAATCATTCAACCATCAACATCTCAACCTCAGAAGAAACAAAATCCTAGGAAATCAAAGAAGAATGACACTCAAGAAACTCAGCCTAGTGATCCTACTCTCAATGTAGCAGATGAGGCTTTGAATGAGGAGAGAGTACCTACACATTCCAATGATCCACTGCTCAGTGGTGAGGATAGTCTAAAACTTACTGAATTGCTGGAACTTTGTACCAACTTACAACAGAGAGTTATTGACTTGGAAACCACAAAGACCTCTCAAGCTCAGGAAATTGTAAGTTTGAAAAAGAGGGACAAGAAATTGGGGAAGATAAAGAAGTCAATAACTCATGGACTTAAGAGATTATACAAGTTTGGTCTTTCTGCAAGAATTGAATCCTTTGATGATGATTAAAGTTTGGGTGAGGAAGATGCATCCAAACAAGGGAGGATAGCTGACATTGATGCAAATGAAGAAGTTACTTTAGTTAACGAATCTGCAGAGGATCGGGGGAGGAATAATGATCAAGACATGTTTGATGTAAATGCTGATTTACATGGTGAAGAAATGGTTGTTAATAAAGAAGCTCAAAATGTTTAAAATGTTGTTGAAGAAGTAATTGAAGACATTACTACTACTGGCATTGAAAAACAGTTAGTACTGGTGCTCCAATTACTATTGTTGTTACTATTGATGAACTAACTATGGCTCAAGCACTTGTGGAGATAAAGAAATCAAAGCCCAAGGCAAAGGGCATTATTATGCAAGAGCCTAGTGAAGCAACAACAACAACAATACCAATACCTTTAAAAGTTCAAGACAAAGGCAAAGGTATAATGGTTGAAGAACCTTTGAAGATGAAAAAGAAAGCTCAAATCTTGTTTGATGAAGAAGTTGCTAAGAAGCTTCAGGATGAGATAAATAAGGAAGAAAGACTAGCAAGAGAGAGAGCCAGACTTGCAGGAATGAAAGCTCAACAAGACAAAGAAGGCAACATTGCATTGATTAAACAATGGCATGATGTTCAAGCCAAAATTGAAGCAGATTATGAATTGGCTCAGAGACTGCAAGCAGAAGAGCAAGAGCAATTAACTGATGCAGAGAAGGCAAGACTGTTTATGGAATTCTTGAAGAAAAGAAGGAAAGTCTTTGCAGCTAAGAGAGAAATAGACCTCCAACCAAAGCTCAACAAAGGAGTCTTATGTGTACATATCTGAAAAACATGGATGGATGGAAGCCAAAAGCTTTGAAGACCAAATCCTTTCCTGAAATTCAAAAATTGTTTAATCAAGCTGTCTAAAGGGTAAATACTTTTGTTGACTTTAGAACTGAGTTGGTGGAAGGGAGCTCAAAGAAAACTAAAGCAGCAGAAGGTAGTTCAAAAAGAGCTGGTGAAAAGATTGAACAAGAAAACTCTATGAGGCAAAAAATGGAAGAAGAGAATGAGTCTGAAGAGCTTAAGAAATATTTAGATATAGTTCCAGATGATGGAGATGATGTGACCATTGAGGCTACACCATTATCTTCTAAATCCCCAACCATTGTTGACTACAAGATCTACAAAGAAGGGAGAAAAAGTTATTTCCAAATCATCAGAGCAAATGGTAATTCTCAAATGTATTTTACTTTTAGTAAAATGCTAAAAAACTTTGACAGAGAAGACTTGGAAGTACTTTGGAGCATAGTCAAGGCTAGATTTAAGAAGGTACAGCCAGTGGATGACATGGATAGTTTCTTATTACATAATTTGAAGACCATGTTTGAACATCATGTTGAAGATAATGTATGGAAGAATGTAACATTTCGTATTTTTCAGGTCATTTACGACGCTATTTAAATTCACTATTTATTTTATTTTCTCGTACGCATTCGCTTTTAATTTTAATCGATACATTAAATCGCGCAAGCTAAAAATTTAGCATTCAACGTAATCAGGCACCAAACAAATTTAAGTTTATGTCAAGACATCATTATATTATTATTAAGAAAGTAATAATTAACTTTTATATTTTATTTTTGTTGGTTACGTAAATTAAATACGTTTCGCAATAAAATACGTTTAGGCATACCCGGAACCACCAAAACTTTTCTACGCTTCAACAAATACCCACTTTTATACCCAATACATAAAATTTACAAAATATATCATCTACATCTTATGTATTGCCGAAATTCTTGCATTGTGTACAAGTAATATGTCAAAACTCTTCACTTTGGTCAAAATGACACCATACTTCATCATGTCCTAACCATACCTAGCATACTTTGACTAGTGACCATAACTATGGCCATCCCTAAGACCAAGACCATCCCTTGGACCATGCTTTGTCTCCTTGACTTGTCCTATACCTTATATACATGTATACATAAGAAAGATAACTCATTCATGCATTTACACTTAGAAAAAAATCAAACATAACCTCTCTTTTGCTCCATATTAGGCCACGGCTCAAAGCAAGCTCCCAACCAAACCCATATCAATTTTTATACAACCCATACACACCTATACACATCTATCCTAAGATATTCTAAGGTGTTTCCAAGCTTTGACTAAGCATTTTCAAGTATTAATCAAGAAAAGTGAAACTAGGGTTTTAAAATGGAAAGCTAGGGTTTTATATCTAAACAAGGGTTTAGATACTTTGGTTCATCATCTTACATCATAATAAGGTTATCTAAAAACCTTCATGTCTTTACTTTCATCATTTTTATATGTTTACATGTTCTTTATGGCTAAATCACCACTTAGGACTTTTGAATATGTAAAAAGGGTTTTTACTAATGTCTATGAATTTAAGCACTTTTTCTTATGTCATATGATTATATATATCATGGATTAATGAACTTAAAAGTATGTAAACATGTTGTTTAAGTATAAACATGATTATGTATAAATTAGGGTTTATAAAGTTAATAAAACAAACTCTTTATAAATGAACACACTTGGATAATAAAAGGGTGATTTGATTTCGACTTCATACAGTAGGTTAGACATTATATAAAAATAATACGCCTCATGACGATTCCAAAATGATAAGAAACTTGAAAAACCGATTTATAACGAAAAAGATACGTTAGTTACGAGTTTACGACGAGAAATACTTTTATAAAACTATTTTTATAAAATTTACTATTCATTACAGAAAGTGATATTTTTAAAACATTAAAAATATGATATAACTTTTAATTACGAGATCGTACTCGAAAGAATCGTTAAAAACGGAGCTATAACGAATAAAATACGACGTTTACGAGTTTACGATAACAAAAACTATAAAAATAAGTATATATCTGTTATGAACAGTAAAAATCACTATTCATCAGAAAAACTAAAATGTTAAAAATGTTATATTTTGATAACTCGACTTAATACGAAAATGTGGGCATAAGAAACGTAAGAAACGGGCTTAAAACGAGAAAGTTACGCATTTTTTTCTAACTTGTGCACTATTTCCTGAGGTAAATAGTGTTGGTTCGTTTTTAAAATAAATTTCCAAAATCAGGTCGCAGCGGAATGGTAACAATGAGGTGCTACGTCAAAGTACAAAAATCAAGATATAGAAAACGACCTTAAATGGACGTTAAAAATAAGATTCATTCAATGTCATTACAAAAGATCAGAGTTTTCACGTTAGGTCCCATAGTTTTGTTAAAAAGACATTAAGATTTTATAAAACAAAAGTTTCATTGAATTTAAGAAATCAGAATCCCTCCAATAGATATCCGTCACGGCTCCCATCCAAGCTTATGCCTCAGCACCTGAGATTAAAACATGCTAAAACGTCAACAAAATTGTTGAGTGAATTCATAGGTTTATCAGGAAATAGCGTGGACCACAAGATTTAAGTAATAGTAGACTATGAAACACATTCGATAGTCCAACACTTTGTATTATTGCCCTAAGCTCATGACACCGAACCTTAACGTAATAAACTGTAATCAAACCAGTACTTGAGGTTTGTGCCCCAACACGGATACAGATGTTACAAAAACATCCTACGAATTTTCTCAATACAGATGCTGCCAAACATCCTACGAATTTTCTCTGAATGTTAAATGCGTCAATGGTCAACTAGAAACCACAGCCTAGACGGGGATGGTCAGTCCCGATAGATCTATCCATAACACTAGCGTATACCCAGCAGGTAATTAACGGTTCATGATAAAAGGGGTCTTAGCGGCAGAAGGGTACTTAGGCAATAATGTAATCAGGAAATAGCATACAGTTTTGAAAACACTTGTGTCCAAAGAAATCAAGCATGTAATCTCCCCCGAATTTAATAAAACAAGTAGTAGAAAAAGGGGCTACGAACTCACCTTGAGTGAATGGTAATCAACAAGTATTCAAAATAGAAAATGCGTCACGAAGGAATCCGAAGGCAACCTAATCCAATATAGGTCGTATAAGTACTAAACACTTTGATTATTTATAGGTCGTATAGCTCATCATACTATCGTTCGGGCTATCATAATTAAGAGGTCGTGTAGTGAACGTATGAGGAGCTAGGACACTTTAAATCGTAAATCCAACAACTCGTCGATACGCCACCCCGAAGAGGCCTCATTATGAAACTCCCTAGTAATATAGTACTTTGATAACTAATACAACGTATGATTCTATATAGCTACATCACCGTCTACTCGTGTTTGCGAAATAATATTTAAATTGCATTTGCTAAATATTATTCGTGTATTTGAACTCGTATAATCGAATATATAATTCAATTGTCTTTGTAAAATAATATTTATAAAGTTTAAGACATGTATAAATATTATATAAATGATTCTAAAATGTTTCGCAAAAATTTATTTTAAAAACGAACCAACACTATTCACCTCAGGAAATAGTGCACAAGTTAGAAAATAATGCGTAACTTTCTCGTTTTAAGCCCGTTTCTTACGTTTCTTATGCCCACATTTTCGTATTAAGTCGAGTTATCAAAATATAACATTTTTAAAATTTTAGTTTTTCTGATGAATAGTGATTTTTACTGTTCATAACAGATATATACTTATTTTTATAGTTTTTGTTATCGTAAACTCGTAAACGTCGTATTTTATTCGTTATAGCTCCGTTTTTAACGATTCTTTCGAGTACGATCTCGTAATTAAAAGTTATATCATATTTTTGATGTTTTAAAAATATCACTTTCTGTAATGAATAGTAAATTTTATAAAAATAGTTTTATAAAAGTATTTCTCGTCGTAAACTCGTAACTAACGTATCTTTTTCGTTATAAATCGGTTTTTCGAGTTTCTTATCATTTTGGAATCGTCATGAGGCGTATTATTTTTATGTAATGTCAAACCTACTGTATGAAGTCGAAATCAAATCACCCTTTTATTATCCAAGTGTGTTCATTTATAAAGAGTTTGTTTTATTAACTTTATAAACCCAAATTTATACAAAATCATGTTTATACTTAAACAACATGTCAACATATTTATTAATCCATTTTTCCATGATATATATAACAATATGACATAAGAAAAGTGTGTAAATTCATAAACATAAGTGATAATTCGTTTTACATATTAAAAATCCTAAGTGGTGATATAGTTATATAAAACATGTAAACATATAAAAATGATGAAAGTAAAGACATGAAGGTTTTTAGATAACCTTATTATGATGTAAGATGATGAACCAAAGTATCTAAACCCTTGTTTAGATATAAAACCCTAGCTTTCCATTTTAAAACCCTAGTTTCACTTTTCTTGATTAATACTTGAAAAAGGTTAGCCAATGCTTGGGATCACCTTAGAATATCTTAGAATGGATGTGTATAGGAGTGTATAGGTTGAATAAAATTTTGTATGGATTGTTTATAGGGGGGGTTGAGCCGTGGGCTTCAAAGAGAGAAAAAGAGAGATTTTGATCTTTTACACTAATTGTTCTAAGTGTGAAAAGAGTTGTAGTTTGTTATCTCAATGCATGCATGTATATAGACTACGATTATTCAAAGAGACATAACAAATAGGGTCCTTAAGGAACTTGGTCAAGGTCTATGGTCAAATAAACAAAGTATGGCTAGGTAATTAATACATTAGTCATTACATTTGGACCTGAAAGTTGGAAATTTTTCTTTATATCTTTGAATACCATTGCAAGAATTTTTTGGCCATAAAAAAGATATATTGTGATGTGGTTTGATAATTTTATGTATTGGGTATAAATGTGGGTATTTGTTGAAGCGTAGAAAAGTTTTGGTGGTTCCGGGTATACCTAAACGTAATTTATCGCGAAACGTAAACGTTTTACGTAACCGATAAAAATAAAACATAATAAGTTGATTATTACTTTCATAATAATAATATAATGATGGCTTGACGTAAACATTAATTCGTTTGGTGTCCGTTTACGTTAATTGTTGATGTTTAGTTTACGCGATTTAACTTAACTATTAAAATTAAAAGCGAACGCGTACGAGAAGAAAGAAAATAAAAAAAATAGTGAATTTAATTAGCATCGTAAATGACCTGAAAATACGAAATGTTACACGAAACATATATATATATATATAGATAGTGATGCACGCACAAACAAGATATATAAGCAAGAAATGACGGGTAATCAATCAAGCAAATAACTATTCAATATGATAAGAATTCCTTTCGGCCTTTAATTCTCAACATACCAAATGCATTAAGATAGGTTTGTGGTTGATAATATAGAAAGCATACTCTCTTAATCAAGTTCGTTAGACATGAGATTAAACATTAAAATTTATTATACTTAGGTTGGTCATAGTTTTATTAACCAATTCTCACAAGGTTAATACCGAATTGCCAAAGACAAACAACGCGAAATTCAATCAACACAATAGAGCCTTTCGACCAATTTCTATTATAATAACAAATCAAACAAGTCTTAAATGATCTTAGCATACAATATCAGAGCATGAGTACGATTTATACGATCATAAGCATATATCCATACCATATATTTGTATATCCTCTCCAAGAACACCTAACAAACATAAAACAAAATACTCTATAATCAAACCATTAACACACTCATAACATTCAACAATGAATTCAGCACTAAGATCATATTCAAAGGATAAACAAGATATAGACCAATTCCAAGAGCAAAATAAGGTGATTTCACATGAGATTTCCCAAGAACTCTTAATTATATATTCTTATTAAAACCCAGAAACTATGAACAATTATTGTCAACAACGCTTATAGATTCAAAATATTCAAAATAACACTTTCAATTATGCTTCTTTGGTGGATCAAAAACCTGGGTTAGAGAAGAACTTAGGAGCAAGTCAACAACACCAAAGGGTGTCCCAAAAACTGGAGGGTTCCCAAAGCGTTATAATATCGGGTTGGGTAGCGTGAGATGGACAATGTAGATGTGGCGGAGTCTTTGGGACGGGGGACTCTGTGAGGCACATATGTGTGGGGGGGTCTCAGGCTTAGGTCAGTGATGAGGTCTGCGAGGGGCGATGGAGGGTACATGTGGAACAGGAGTTGTGTGGCACTGATCATTAGTAGGAATGAGTATCACATGGATTTTACAGACATTGGACTGTTAAGCGTACCCACGAGAATATTATCTCGCTAAGAATGCGATCTGTAACTCATGAAGCACTATTATTTGCACGGGTATAGCTTCGTAATTTGCTAAGCAGTCTTTCACTAGCGAGCATTCATAATCTGGCAGAAAAGTATGCAGCGCGTATTTGAAAGTGCGGCATACTTGGGGTATTTACAGCACTTGACCTTTTTCAAAGTTGTAGATAATTGAATTCTCTTCGTGTGGTCGCCAGAATCGCGTCAAACGGAGTTTCTATACCGAGTTATACCAAAACAGTGAACGGTGTCAGGAAGTATTCAGCTGTGAGCTTAATTCTTCCTTTAAAGCTTCCAAATCTTCCGAGTAATTCTTCTGTTTTCTTCCACGAAACGTACATAGAACCTACAATATCAAATATACTTGATTAAGTACCGAAAGTTCTTATTATTAACTAATTTATATACATAAAATCACAGATAACGCATATAGAAATATGTATAATTTGAGCGTTATCAATGTGCTTCAGTCCACTGAACTCAACTTTCACAATTGAACTCAGCTACCAATTTTTCTCATAGGGAATTGGAATGTCAAGCATCAACGACTTGGTTAGACTTTAAAACCATCCCTTCAGCAGACTTTAAAACCAAGTCTCTAGCCAATCCTTTCATCAAGTGATCAGCTAAGTTTTGTTGAGACCTCAAACTCTATAGATACCAACCTATTCATGATAAGTGCATGATACATTCTATGCCTGACACCTAAGTGTCTAGACTTCCCATTGTATATTTGGCTATAAGCCTTTTCCAATGTAGCAGCACTATTACATCGGATAGAAATAGGTGCTATAGGTTTAGACCACAATGGAATCTCAAGGATCAGGTTTCTTAACCATTCAGCCTCCTTACCAACAGCTGCTAAAGCCAAAAATTCATATTCCATTATTGAACTGGTGATGCAAGTTTGCTTCGCTGATGCCTAAGAAATTTCACCTCCACCAAGCAGGAATACCCAGCAGCCATTGGTAGACGAATTGTCTTCAGTATTGCCTATCTAGCTTGCATCAGTGTATCCTTGCGAAGCCTGAAGGGATAACCCAAAAATAGTCTACCAAACTATAATCCATAGGTTTTTTCTTTTAAATACTTAGTACCCTCTAAATTGCTTGCAATGCTAAGTAGCTAGGATTACTCGTTTACCTACTCAGTTTACCTACTACAAAAAGCATATCAGCCTTGTAACAAGGCATGAACATAACATCAGGTAACCAATCACCATAGAATACCCAAGTTTAAGATACACCTGACCATTTTTATGCATCTGCATCTTACTTTTACCATAGGATTACTCACTGGAGTATAATCAAAGTAATTGAATTTCTTCAATACCTTCTCAATATAATGAGACTGAGAAATTGCTATTCAATTACTTTCAAGTTTAATCCTTATACCAAGGATAACATCAGCCTCCCCCATATCCTTCATGGAGTTCTTAGATGATAAGAATTCCTTTGTCAGATCAACCTGAACTTTCTCAGTGCCAAAGATCAGCATGTCATCAACATATAGACAAATAATGACTCCTTTACCAGATTTATCAAATTTTCTATACATACACTTGTCAGCTTGGTTAAGTAAATAACCACTGGACAAAACCACTTCATCAAAATTTTGATGTCATTGCTTAGGTTTCTGCTTCAGTCCATATAGAGACTTAATTAGTTTACACACCTTATTTTTATTTCCAGACATGATGAAGCCTTAAGGTTGGTTCATATAGACATGCTCATCCAATTCACCATTCAAGAAAATTGTCTTCACATCCATTTGATGAATAATCAGATTGTAAAGTAATGCCAAAGCAATCAGCAATCTTATGATACTAATACGTACTAATGGAGCATAAGTATCAAAGTAGTTTATCCTTAACTTTTCTCTAAGGCCCTGAATGACTAGTCTACTCTTGAACTTTTCAATATGTTCCATCTGCCTTTAGTTTTCTTTTGAAGATCCATTTGCAACCAAGAGATTTGCAACCTGGAGGTAGATCAGCCAACACTCAAGTGTTGTTGCCCAAGATGGAATCCATCTCATCATTAATTGCTTCTTTCTAGAAAGCAACATTTTGAGACTTCATTGCTTCATCAAATATTTTGAGGTCATCCTCAACATTAAATCAATAGAAGTGTTGGTCAAAGATCTCATCCCTTGTTCCTTCAATTAATTATAATTGAAATTCACGTCCAAAGTTCTTTAAAGTCCTATTCCTTTTGCCTTTTCTAAGATCAGGTTTAGGTTGTTGAGCCACGACATCTTCATTGACCTCTTCAGGGACCACTGAACCACCAATGTCTTTAGTTCCATTTATCAGGGACCTCTGACTTGGTCTAGGGTGTAACACCCCCAAAATCAGACTTGCAGCGGAATGGTAACAATGGGGTGTCACGTCGTAGATCAACAAACAAGATATAGGAAACGACCTCAAAGAGACGTTTTTAATAATAATCTTCGAGTCATTTATAAAAAATCAGAGTTTCACATTAGTCTTCTCTACTTGCTTTATCCTATCACATAATTCATCAACACCTAAGGTTGCGAGCAACTCCAGATGTCCATAGTAGTAAAGGTGTCCTACGGGTGTAGCCGTAAGATAGACCTTCAACCTCGTAGGTGCTAGGAACAGTCACAGTAGCTCTCGGAGGCGTCACTAGGGCCATCAACCACTCCTCAATCTCTGCATCTCCAACATCCTGATCATCATCCATGAACTCATTCAACTCCTTCTCGTCGTCAAACCCTGGATTCTCCATCGGCTCATCCATCTCACCTCCTAGTGGCACGTCCTACTCAATCCACCTATTTTGGTTGTTGGGTGCCTCGGCAAGTCCTGGCACAGGCTCAGCAGCGAAGAAATCAAACTCATGATCCAGCAACAATGGTACGTCTATGACACTACAGAGAAAATTACTTATATTAGTAATGTCATATATATAGCTTTAACATATACGAAATTAAACTCATCATATATCAGGAATGATTTTATTATATAGCATCAATGCTTATAAAAATAAATCTTCTCGCGAGTAGCGAGTATTGAAATATATATATGGCAGTACCCCATAGGACGGATGCCATATATATACATATTCATAATTATTATTATACCAAGTTTTACCCACTTGTTAAACACATAATATGCAATTAAAGATACCACATAAAGCATATAAGGAATCAAGAAGGATGCGTGCGCGGATATCGGACCAACGATAAAGGATTATGTATCTTGAAAATGAAGGAAAGAAAATCTTTTAAAAAAATTTTGGTTATAAACTAGGTTTTGAAAATGACCTAGTTCCCTATAACCTTGGCTCTTGATACAAATCTATCACCCCCCAAAATCAGACTTTGCCTAGCAAATGGTAACAATGGGTGTCACGTCGTAGTACAACAAACAAGATAAGAAACACCTCAAATAGAAGTGTTTTAAATAATAATCTTCGATCATTATAAAATATCAGAGTTTCACTTTAGGTACCCACAACCTTGGTAAACTTCAAAAAGGACTATCAACATGAATTGTTGTAACATAAAAGTTTTACTGTTTCAAAAGATGATTTAAGTTTTTAAAAGTTTAAGATTAAGAGTGCATCAAATTTTAAGAAATCACAGAATCCATCTTCATGATATCCCCGCAGCTCCCCTCCAGAATCACACCTTAGAACCTGAAATTAAACATGCTAAAAGTCAACACAAAGGTTGAGTGAATTCATAGGTTTATCAGTAAAAAGGGTGGACCACAAGATTTAAGTAATAGTAGACTATGAAATATATTCAGTAGTCCAAAACATGTATTATTGCACTAGACTCATGACATCGAAGCCGTATTCGTAATTCTTAGGGAATTGCACCCGAGTTCGTAATTATAAGGGATTTGCACCAGTATTCGTAATTATAAGGGATTTGCACCAGAGTTCGTAATTATAAGGGATTTGCACCCGAGTTCGTAATTATAAGGGATTTGCACCCGTATTCGCGGCTCTTAGGTAATAGCATTCAGGCAATAATCTGGGTAGCATACAGTTTAAAACACTTGTGTCCAAAGTAAAACAAGCATGTAATTTCACCCCGTAGAGTTTGTAAAACAAGTAGATAGAAATGGGGCTATGAACTCACCTTAGAAGTGAACGGATGAAATAAGTCGAGTGAATGACAGAAAACGTGTCACGAAAATATCCGAAAGCAACCTAAGTAAATATGGGTCGTATGAGTACTAAGTACTTTGAATAACTACTATTATATATAATTCTATATAGCTACATCACTATCTAATTGTGTTTATGAAATCATATTTAAATCGCGTTTGTTAAACAAATACCACGTGTTCGACTCCGAATAATCGAATAAATAAATTAATTGTCTTTATAAATACTATTTATAAAGCCATAGTAGGTTAGGTAGTGTGAGGTGTTTTGATAAGGGGGGAAGTTTAAGACATGTATAAATATTATATAAATGATTCTAAAATGTTTTGCAAAAATTTATTTTAAAAACGAACCAACACTATTCATGTCAGGAAAAGTGTCTAGTTTACAAAATATATATCCGAAAATTATGAAAATTGGCAGGTTTATGTAAAATGTCGTTCTGAACAACTTTGTAGTTTTACACTTCGGCTCAATTAGACCCGAAGGTCCTCAAAAATAGTTTTCATTAATCTGCTGAAGCATTTACGGGTTTTCAGCTTTTATAAATAATGTTCGATAACTTTGAAACGTCGTATCCTACTCGTTTTAACTCCGATTTTAGTGGTTCTTTCGAGCACGTCTTCGTAATTAAAAGTTCTATTTAACTAAAATATTTTCCATCAGCCCACTGTTATGAACAGTAGTCAGTTTTTATAAAATTACTTTTATAAAAATACTTTTTTATCGTAAACTTGTAAATAACGTAACTTCTTCGTTATAAATCGGATTTTCGAGTTCTTTATATGCTTACGATCCTTGTAATATTTAGTATTTTATAACAATATAAAATAGATACTTTAATTTTGAGTTTAAAACATTCCACTTTTATAAAATATGTATTTATGTATATAAACTTGTTTAAATTAGTTTTTATCTTAAATAAGATACCATAAGTCCTCCATAATACTTTATATCATATGTCTCATATATTATAAGGTCCATTAGTCTATTTTTGTGTCCATAGTCCAAGAAATTGTCCAACACATTTATTTAACTCCATAATCATTATAAATAAATAAATATTCATAACTTAACAAATAATTTACATAAATATTTCATTGCTTGTAAATCCTTAATTACAACATATTAGTATATATTTACATCATGTTAGCCATGTATAGGATAATTTTGGGTATGATTTTAACATGTACATAATTTTATAAACTTATAAAATATACCTAGGGTGTGTGAATTTCACTAATACACAATTATAAAAACATGAAAATAATAAAGAATAGATTAAGAATTTAAGATAAACCTAGGTGAATAGTGATGATGCAAAACAAGATCACACTCATGTGATTCATAACTCAAATTTAACAAGAAAACACCTAACTTGTTTAAACCCAAGCAAATGTTAAACTAAGCCTTCAAACCTTCTTGAGGACGGCTTAAATATGTTATGAGAAATAACTTCAGATGATGTAAATAAAAAAAATTATGGATTGTGGTAAGGTTTTTAGTTTGGACGTACTAGGAAAAAAAAGGGGTGCAACCAAAAAGGAAGAAATGGGTTGAATTTTTAGCGAAGTGTTATCAAAGTGAATGTATACTAGTAGATATATTCTCAAGGTGGTTAAAGGTGGTAAAAACAAAGACTAAAAGAACATAAAATAAGGGGTGGGACGTTGGAACACATAGAGTGAAATATGGAAGAGTTTTGGTTAAAACTACTATACATGGCTAGGTATTAATTTGTTCTAGGTTGGTACAAGTACCTTAGTTGATGATATGTGTTCTCTTGTCTCCTTAGATGGATGTTAGTTCAAGGATTTGAGGAAGAAATTGATAGAAATTTATCTTGCATAAAAACTAGTATCACTTGAAGTAAAAATGATGTGTAGTTAAAAGTGTAGATGTAATACTTGAAAATTGTAAGACTTTGTTTGATCCTTTTATGTGAAATTCGACTAGGATGATAAATATGGTGAAGTTTTATAACACTTTGAGCATTGGGAATAATAATGGGTATTTGTTGAAGCGTAGATAAATTTTGGTGGTTTCGAGAATGCCTAAATGTATATAATTTGCGAAACGTAAATGCTTTATGTATCCAATAAAATAAATTATAAAAATTTAATAATTAATGTTTCAGTAAAAAGAATAAATAGCTTGCTGACGGAAAACTTTAATTTGTTTGGTGCCCGTGTATGTTAAATGAAAAAAAAAATTTAGCTTACGCGATTCAACTTAACAATTAAAAAAAATAAACGCGTACGAGACTAAGAATAAATAGCGAAATAAATGATGTCGTAAAATGACCTGAAAACACGAAATATTACATAGGGACTGATGAGAATCTATTCTCATCAAAGATAACATCCCTTGATTCAATTATAGAGTTAATTGAAACTGATTCATTAGGTTCAATAACATAGAACCTAAAAGCCTTGGAATGCTCAGCATATCCAACAAAGATGCATTCAATGCCTCTTTCACCCAAAGTTTTTAGCTTTGGATCAGGGAGTCTTACAACTGCCCTACAACCCCGAACCTTGAGGTAGTTTAGGTTTGGTTTTCTTTTAGTCCAAAGTTCATAAGGGGTAATCTTGTTCCTTTTGTTAGGAACCCTATTTAATAAATAGGTAGTTGTTAACATAGCATCACCCTAGAACCCTTGACTCAGTCCTAAGTAGGACAACATGGAATTAACTATTTCTTTCAGTGTCCTGTTTTCCTTTCAGATATACTATTTTGTTGTAGAGTATAGGGAGCATTCGTTTCATGGATAATACCAACAGACTGAAAATACAGAGTATCCATGTACTCACCTCCCTTATCAGTCCTGAATCTTTTGATTAGGGACCCTTGTTGTAATTCAACTTCAGTTTTAAATACTTTGAATTTATCTAATGCTTCATCCTAGTATGTAATAAATAAACATAACAAAACCTAGAAGCATCATTAATAAATGTCACAAAGTATTTCTTATTCCCTAATGAGGGAGTAGCATGCAGATCACATAAATCACATGGATCAGCTCCAAAACTTAGTTTTACGTTTTACATTTTAAAATGGTTTTTTAGTTATTTTGGTCAGCATGCAAGTTTTACATTTTTCAGTGCCCATGTCAAATCCAGGGATTAATCCATCCTTTGACATATCTTGCATCCTCTTATATTAGACATGGCCCAGTCTAGCATGCCATATGATTGAATCGTTCCGTTTAGAGGTTGACATAAAGGCTGAACCAATATTATCATTAACAATATTAAACCTGAACATTTAATTACTCAAATAACCAAAACCAATAAACACACCATGTTTGGATAGAACAAATTTGTTCGATTTAATCACTTGCTTATAACCACAATTATTCTAAATACTACTTGAAACCAAATTCTTCCTTATATTAGGAACATGCAAAATATTCAACAAAGAAACAATTTTTCCATAACTAAATCTTTACACAACCACGTCCATGCACCAGGGCTGTTGACTAATTTCCTATGTGAAGAATAGATCCATCATTCAGTGACTCATAGGTCTTGAACTAGCATCTAATCTTTTACTACAACACACAATTTTCTCCCTGAGTACAACCCACCCACCAACATCATCATCCTGCACAAAATAAGCCGCAGATTCATATGTAACATAATAAACCTGAAGAGATTATTAAACATATTCTGACCTTTTAGTGAGTTGGTAGAACCATCCACTGAATCATTTGTGCCTGAACCATTGGCCTTATTGCCAACTTTTCCACCTTTGCAATCCTTTTTCAAGTGTCCATGTTTCCCATACTTTCAACAAGTCACTTTATACTTTTTGTTTAATCACTTGGTATCGCTGATCTTACGTTTACCTTGTTATAAATTTACCTAAAGGAGTTGTTTATGCTCCACCGAAAAATTGACAACTGAAGGACCAGCAACATTGATGCCCTTTTGGCTATCAACGATCCTACCCCTTAGGGACATCTCAATGTATAGATGAACTGCCTAACTCAACAAGAGTTAACTCCTCCTTATTATGTTTCAAGGTATGTTTGAAATCTTTTCAAGAAGGAGAAAGGTTGTCAATGATACAAGAGACCTAAGCCTCATCTATGTTCATTTTGTGTTGGGCAAACCTTTCAAGTATACCAAGAAGTTCATTGTATTGTTCCAAAACTGGTCTTGAATAAGTCATTTTGTAATTTGTGAAATTACTAACAAGGAACTTCTTACTTGATGCATCCTCAGCCATATATTTGGCTTCTAAGGAATCCCATAGTTCTTTGAAAGATTCAACATTCTGGTAAATATCAAATAAAGGATCAGACATACCATTGAGGATTCAAGCTCTGTACATATAGTCATTGTTATCCCACTTGGCCATCTTCCTGATTTGTTCCACAGTAGCATCATTACCACTATCTTCATGAATAGATGTAGAAACCACATACACCATACCCATGCTGGAAAGCAAGAAGTGCATCTTTTTTTTGCCATCTTTTAAATTCCACTCCTTCAAACTTATTAAGCTTGACAAAGTTTGAAGCTATGTGTTTCATATAAGCAGCAGCCATTGATTATCACAAAATAATCTTCTTGGATTATTGGTTGTTATAACAACCTGTAATTTTCATAAATGTAAATATCCATCTATTAAGTTAGATGATGTACAATCTATCCATTATATATGAACTCACCGTCTTTAGGGGAAGATTATTCGACACTATGCATGGGTTACACGAATACCTCTGATGACATCAAATAACGTCACTTTTATAGCATCATTTATCCCATGTTTCTTACCCATTTTGTATAATTATTGCATGAATTGGTACTTAATTTTTTATATTTGATATTTGCAGTAATTATGGAGTAATTGGTGAAGTTATGCTAAAAGGCACACATTTTGGAGCTTAAACGAAGAAATCTGAAGATTACTGTTTTGACAACCTATACGTTGTATCCATCAAGGAAGATACGGCATATACGTGCATGCACTTCACTAGAAACCACAAAGAATTGAAGAGCAATACATCGTATCCAGAAGACCATATACGTCGTATCCAAGATCGAGTATTTGAAGATTCTGGAAGATATTGAATGTGGTCCCTACTCCAAGAAACCCCTAATACGCCGTATTGACCTCAACCAATACGGCGTATCAATGAATTTCCAGACACTATAAATACAAAACCCTAAACACGAGTTTAAGGTGTGCTTAAACATATTTTCGAAACTCTAACCACAGAAGTCAATTTTCAGAAGGCAAGAGGAGCAAAGAAGGTCTCGCAACGTGCTTAATTCTATAGGAAACACCTTGTAATCATCAATACTCTAATAATCGTTTAATTTTTGGTATCATTCGTTTAACTCGGTTAGGTTACCTTGGTTGATTCGTTTATTATGTTTGTATTCGATACAATGGTTATTGGCTAATACCTTTAGCTATTAGCCATGTTTATGAAAATTTAAGGTTTGGTTTGTTTATTTTGATTGCTTAATTTATCATTGATTGTTGATTATGTTTATCAATTTATACTCGTTTACGTGCTTTTGTATGCTACATATCAATCAACTTGATCTAGTTGTGCCGACCAAGTAGACTAGATTAACCGGGATAGCTCTCCATATAGCAACTTACATTACTAGAATCATAGGATCACAAATAATGACCTATCCTTACCATTGGTTTAGTAAATAAGTTGGACTAGCAGGTGACTACTAGTATGTAAGAAGCTGTTAAGCAAAAAGTTAGTAAAGTCTTGTTGAGCTAGGATTTGATAAGATCACCATTATTGTTTTCCCTAAGATAGATTATAATCAACAAAAGATTGCTTTATGCGGATGAGTTAATTATGACAAATTTAGCGTGTCTAGGGTTTAGAAAGAAGTACCGCCTAAATCTAGGAATGATATACCCATTGCGATAAGTCAATCATTGCACTAATAAACAAACCTGCATTTTAAATGGATTAATCATGGTTAATACAGTTTCCTTATAATAGGCTTGACCGGTCTTCAAACTTCTGATTATTAGCTTGCGTATGTTATCGTGACTAAAGTAGATTTAAGTTACCACCAAACCCGTGCCAGTCTCTCAAACTGAAACCCCCATTCACATTAGAATTAGGACTAACTTAGAATTAACTTAGATTAGAACTAACATAGACAACTAAAATACTGGTAGACTTAGAAATTAACGCTCTCGCTCTTAGTGATCGACACCTTACTTACCAACGAAGCTACAACTGATCGGGTCCACTGCCTGTTAGTGTTATTTTTAGGTAAAGTCGGTAAAATATAAATGTAAAACTTGATAATAAATATTGCCTATGCACAACGACACATCAACCTCCTTGGGATAAAACCAAGTGCTTGTTCTTGTTTTAGGCACAAATCAAGAATCCTTCGCTTCTAAGTGTTTATGTTTTCTGTGTATTTTTCTATGCAATTGTGATCCCTAGTTATAGGGGATTTACTCAAACCTAGTCAATGGAAATTATGAGAGATTAATGAGCTCATTAATATCTTTCATTATTAGCCTCCATAATTATAGAAATTAGTGGTTACATGACCAAATTAAATGTGGTCATTTAATGCAGTCAAACCTGCCATTTAAATATGTCAAAATTGTTACAAACATTTAATGTTCAAACCTGCCATTTAAATATGTCAAAATTGTTACAAACATTTAATGTTCAAACCTGCCATTTAATGTAGTCAAACCCGCCACTTAAATGTTTGTAACCACCCATTTAATCTAGTCACTAAAAAAGTCAGGGAAAATCAGTGACTTAATGGGTGTACACTCCGTACCTCTAAACCCATTTTCAAATATGACCCGATTCTCACAATTGCACTAAATTTCTAACAAATTATGTGATTAACATTTATGACAAACAAACAAAAATGAAAATAATACTCAAATACTTACAATACAGTATTAAGAAAAATTTACTGCAGTATCTTATTGGTAACAATAAAATATACTATTGCAAAGTTTGATGAACCTTAAACTTTAACGGGTCGAAGCCAACAGACGAACTCGAACCTACTAGCATAATCTGTTATATAATACTTTCTCGTAATTTGAGCGACGAAATTGTAAAAGGTCGGATTGGTTTATAAACTGAAAACAATAAAGCAATAATATGTTGTTGATGAAGACATCCGACATCAATTGAAAATAGATCTTCAAACAACAACATCAAAAGCATAAAAAAACAACAAAAGGAAAAACGCTAAAGAAAACATAATTTGTTGTTGAAGATATCCGACAACAAGCGGAAACAAATCTTCAATTTGCAGTAGCGTGGCATCTTCGTCGGTTTTGAGGAGGTTCTTCTTTTCATCCTTCTCTCGGGACTTGTTTGGGGTTTCATCAAAATCCATCCCGAAGTGAAAACCGGTGGCTCGGCCTCCGGGATGGAGGGTTTTTCTTTTGCCGAAGTGAAAACCGATCCGTCGGCTTTCGTGTCAAAAGTTTTTTCATCCCTTTTAATTCCCTCACAGTTAAAGTCTCGGGATTTTACCATTTTTTGATGTTATGTAATTCTTTTTATTGACTCTATTGTACTTTAAGTTTCTAGCGTCTTGCTAGATTCTTTTTATATATATATTTCATCTTTGCCGTTAAAAAAAAGACAAGCAAAAACGAAGAGAATAGCGCTAACTCCAACGGTTTGTAAGTTATTACCAAAACAACTTGCAGTGAGGGTTTTAGCCGAAATTTGCATTTTCTTTTCCAAGAAAAAGAATAACGATGACGGTAAATTTTAACGGGGTAAACTAGAGAAGACTGCTCAACATACCTAGCTATGTGATCAATTGTTAATACTCCGTATATAAGATCGATACATATAAGATAAAAGTAAAGGTTCAAACAACATTTATTTATATTATCATTGATCTATGCATGTCTCAAATAAAGACTTTAAACACGTCATAGTTTCTAGTTCCCTTTCATGTACATGTACGTATAGTTACTAAATTTCCGATACTTATCAAATTACACTTACCTTGCAAGATAATTATAGAAAGTACGTATCTTAGGCAGTCTATACATGCAAATGCAAGCGGTGCAATTTTGACTTGTGTAGCATGGTTCACCCTAAAGGCTTTCCAAGAGGTAGTTCCTTAATGAGGGCACTAATAACCATAACTAATAAGTTGACTAAACTAATTACAACCTTTAGTCAAATTAATTTCAGACCAAAAGATTCAAGCTTTTTGTTGGACAATTACGATAACAAACCCGAAGTTTGATCGCGGAACGCTAGATCGCGAGTTGTATCGCGCACAAGTAGCAAACACGAGAGACTACAAAGAACCGACAGATATATGCACACGTTATACCCTCAAACACCCCTTTATTAAAAACCTAATAAAGCTTACAATTTAAGGAAGAAGAATGAATGACTATCATCCCCCCTCATCTTTATTTATAGAGATGAGGGGGTAGAAAACTATTCTAAATAGAATAGGAAACATCATTGCCTTGCAAGGCAAGTTTAACTAATCCTAGTTATAGTCTAATCTTAATTTAAATTACAATGTACACTTAACCTCATAAACTATGTTTAAGTTTACTACTAATTTTCTTACAATTTCCACCTTAG
Organism: Tanacetum coccineum; assembly: GCA_026074375.1. Taxonomy (NCBI): domain Eukaryota; kingdom Viridiplantae; phylum Streptophyta; class Magnoliopsida; order Asterales; family Asteraceae; genus Tanacetum; species Tanacetum coccineum. The sequence continues at coordinate 35,549 of BQNB010062047.1, forward strand.
GAGTAACACTTAAACATAACCGATATTCAACATCTTTTTCTCGTGCTGGAACCCGATTCACTTTGTCGATCAGGCATTGTACTTTAGTAATTTCCCTAGATTAGCTTTCTTAGACTCCTTTTTTTTTCAGCAACATTACCCTCCGCACCCTCTTGAGCAGGTACTACAGTTATCGTAATGTTTGCCCCCACCTTTATCTCAAGATGTACCTTTTTCTGCTCCATTACCAAGCAGTCCATGTTTGTCTTCTCTTCAGGTTGCTTGTCCCCCAACCATCTTTGAGCCACTGCAGCATCATTGTTACTAACCTGAAAAACCTCAGCTTCACGATTCCCTTGAGCTCTCTGCAGTTCCACCTCAAACCAGACACATTTTTCATCATGTACTCCATGGACTCCTGTTTTAACACGAGGACCAAGTTGTTTGAACCCAACTTATTTAAAACCAAGTTGCTTTAATCCAACTTGTTTTGAACTTCCATGCTTTTGTACACTAAAATTCATCACTTTTGCTTCCAAAGAATACACACAGTTCTTTTTCCTGATCGTAGTCATCATAACCCGACAACCTGTGATCACCTTGATTCTACCCATCTGCATCTTCACAGTATAACCCTTCTTTTTAAAAGTACCCAATAAAATCAAATTTCTTCTTAACCCTGGAACATACCTGACATCTTCAAGTA
>BQNB010062048.1:0-32681 GCA_026074375.1 Tanacetum coccineum
CCCTATTTAATCTCTTTGTAATTCTTTTTCTAGCTTTTTGCTAGTTGGTTTTATAATAGTTGCCGTTCTAAAAAAAATGAACTTTTCTCATTCTTATAAATGATAAGTTATGCAATTAATTAATGACGAAATTTCCATATTGTAAACTTTTAAATCTTGTGGCAGAATCAACAATATGTATATTTCATATGAGTGTATAATAATATGCTTGTGCATTTTCATAAATATCGAGTAACTAATTAATACAGGATAAGCATCAATTGCAAAGCATGAATACTAACATTTTCAACATCGAATGCGATTTACTAAAAAGTACATGATCTAATATTAAATCCCATACACATTACAAATATCACTACAATGACCCATTTTGACCCAACTAATAAAAACATAACCAAAACAAATTACAAGACAGTTAGGAAGAAAAAACCAATGAATGTCACCGCTACATCTAAAATCCATATTACCCCACACCCTATTTTTTGGGCAAAAGAATCTAAAAGAAATATCACGTGCATGCATGGGCGCAATTTAGCACAACCTTTCACCGCCCTCCAAACCATTCATGGTGCTACCCTTGTTTTCACCGATGGTCGTGGCGTCGTTGTTGTTCATCGGCCTTTTGCATGTTTTGTTCTTAATACACTTTTCGTAACCTCTCTATCTCTTTTTTTTAATGTTGACCGCAAAAAAAAACACAAAAAATGACATGAAATTTACCAAAAATGAAGACACAGAAGTCAAAAAAACTAATAATTCATATGAAAGAAAAAAAACTAAAACTAACATATTTTGACCATAGCCAATGAAACATCTTAAACTTAAATCTTCACTACGTGAAAAGATAATACACCCTGTGTATATAATAACCACTTCACAATTAACCATAAAGCCTACAAACGTATTACATGCACACGGAAAAAAAATCAAGAAACAATTTTAATAATAAATTACAAAATAAAGTACGCGGAATGAAGATTTGAACTTTTATATTTGTGCATGTGATTTTGGCCGGTTTATATAGACACGGATTAGGTTAAATCATCAATTATTTTTGCAACCTTTTCAACTTTGTCTCAATCCATAACCGACTTTTAATTCTATACTAAATATCATGTAACCCATGATCGTTGGTATTCTTTCACTTCAACTTCTTGACCGAAAATTTATGAACACTTCCACATTAAATTAAGAGGCTTAATCTTTTAGTATAATAGATAGATAATAAAACTTAAATAGTTTTTGTAACTAAAATAAAGTTTGACTGCCTTTAATGAAATAATATTAAAACTTAGTTATGATTTTATGAATTTAGCTCTATTAAAAATAATAAGCTAAAGTCGGATACTTTTCATAATATTAGTTATTGTTGTCCTATATCTTTAAACCATATCACAACTACAAAACAACCCATGATAGAAATATAGAGAGAAATATATCTAGGGGGAAGTTAGAGAGAGAAAGATAGGGAGAATGAGGAGGATGGTGGAAGGAAAATCAATATCATAAAATGACTAACCAACACCCTTCCTTACACATAAGGAATGAGTATTTATACACTTATACCTCATATGGGACATCTAGGGTTTGTGACTTGGGTCGGACTTGGCTTTGGTTGGGCTTGAGGCCCTAAACATGGATAATATTAGCTTAAAGTCTAAGCCCGTGTTCCCGACTAGTCTATTACACTTAGTACAAAGTTTCTATTACATAAGACCGACACTAAATATGATGACCATTACATTTGAAAACCTTTTTGAAAGATCGTTATATGATTTGTTTTCAACATTTTTAGCGCGTTTTGAAAGCTCAATCTCAAGACATTCACACTTTTTGAGTGCCTCTAAATAACTGCATGCCATATCTCAATATTCATCAAGATTAGTATAAAAACCAAGAATAACACACACATGGTCATTATAAAAGTATTCCCTCAAAAGTCGATCGTTTTCATCTGAAAACTGTGTTTGTTGAAGTTTTAGTTTAGACGTTTTCATCTGAAAACTGTGTTTGTTGAAGTATAAAACTAAGATCAAGAGGCTCCCTTCTATCATATAATGCCAACTCATGCCAACTCACTCTCTCTTATCCAACATGTGGTTAATACAATTTGACATTCAAATTTCAAAATTTTCCCCTTTCTCTTCAAGCAAAGAATATTCAAAAAATATTCATTTGTATTCTAACTAGCTATTTAAAATATTTAGTTGGATCCCAACTAAGCTAGTTACACTTTGAGAAATACCTAAAATACCCCTTTTCGATAATCCTTTTCTCTCTTTACATTATCGGATAATAAAATGCTTTAAATACTTCATAATTTTTTTATCAAATGGCTATTTAAGTTGGTTGACCTTGAGCATAAGAATGATTGAAAGGTCATAGCGTGAAGTACAATTGGGGGTTTAACAAGTGCGGGCATTTAAAACGGCAAAGTCTCGAAGAAAACAATCTTAGGATTCTGGCGCGCTGGCCTCACGCTGATGCTTGGGTAGCGCGCCAGGTGCGAATTGATTTACAAAACTTGGGGACTTTGGCCTATAAATACCCACCCTTTGCCTTTGTATTCCTCACATCTTGTAAACATTTTTTCTCTCTTTTCTCTCCTCTAATCATCTAAGTCTAACACCTTTGTGTTCTTAATCTTCTCTTCTATCATCTATTGAAGAACATACATCTCCGCAAGAGAGCCACACAAGTACCTAATGAATACTTTTGTGTTTTGTCGAGGGTCTTCTTTCTCATACCCTTTCTTTAGAATCGAGTCTCTAGGTTAGGTTAGGACTTGGTCCACCATCTATTTTTTATGCAATCGAGTTGTAAGGGAAGTCTTGTATCCGTGGGATCAAGCCTAGATCATTAGGGATCTAGTTGGGGTTTTGGAAAGCTTCCAAGGGGAAGGCTTTTAGATTTGATAGGATAACTCAAATCACGGGTTCTTAGGTGTGGATTCCGAGGGCGGAATATCATAGGTAGTAACTCTTCTGAGTGAGCGCCGGCATTTGTTGAAAGCCGGTGGAGTTAAATTGTAATACGGTTTGTAGTCCACCATAAGGATTATACTAGTGTAGTATCGGAGTCGTGGATTCGCAACTGGACGTACGAAAGGACTAAACCCCCCTTCCCGAACCAGTATATATCGTGGTGTCTCTTCTTCTCTATCTACTTATTATTCTTTCCACAAAGTAGATTAGCACACCACTCGGCTCTTTCGAGATTTGAAGTTCTATAAATGTTAGAAACATAAAAGTTTTGGTCACTTCCATAGATAACAGTCGTTAGCTCGTTAAGCAAATTTTGGAAACTTACATAGTTAGTTAGCAAAGGCCCATGGATTAGTCCATGCAAGCCCAAGCCCACATGCCATTTATAAATACACCTCTCCATGCCTTGGAGATGTGGTTGGTTGGTTGTATTTTCACATAGTAATGCATTTCATGTTCTTGTCTTTCTCTCTCTAAAATACTTCCTTCCTTCCTTTCAAAAGTAGAGACTGATCGATCTAATTCAGAAAATAGCATACTAAATAAGTATCTCAAAACCATCATATTTAGTGCTAAAGCAATGAGAATATAAGTTAATAATTGGCCTACAATGCTCTTCAAATTTAAAGGTAAATAAAACATAAACAAAGAATTAAACTACAATAAATAAAACATAAAAAAACACAGCAACATGAGTAATTATTATACCTTCTGAGACCACCTATTACAACAATTTGAGCAAATAATCTCCTCCGTATTTGTCTTTACTTGGTTTTTGAAATGAAAGAATGTCATACTATTGATGTGGAGGTTGTGAAGACTTCACATGAAGCTTTACAATCCGCCTAGGCAGAGTACCTAACCTGTAGTGTAGTAAGGCAGACTCGGGGTTGTTATCCGTTCTCAGGGGAATAGGTTAGGGAAGAGCCAAAACATGGTCCCAATAGAATTCTAGAAGGGGTTGAGAGAAGAATCTTTTTGTGTTTTTATATATTTTAGATAGAGGTAAATATCATAGTTTTGAGAGGTTGGTTTGTTTTATACTAATTAAAACTAAATATAATCCAAACTACATGGTGATAACTTTAGATAAAACTATGTATTTACCACTCAGCACTACTCCTCAGATTGCTTTCTCCTAGATCTGTTGCTCATTGTCACACTTGTGATAATCTATGTATGTAATTCCTATGTCATGAACGAATTACCACAACTCGATCGTCTATTTAATTTTCTCCTTAAGGCAACGCACAAGTAAGTAGTATGAAGACTATTACAAGGCCCCTAAGAGTATATTAAATGCATTTAAATATCTTAAGATAGATCACCCATATTAGGGGTAAGGTAGTATGAAGACTGTTAGCAGCTGGTTATCCTTTTCCACCTCAGACTCGGCGTTTCCTTAGACGTTTATGCCAATTTAATATCTTATGGATAGTTTTCTAGAGCCTAACGTGCACATCCATCAACAAAAAGCAACATTAAAAGGATCTACAACCTAAGTTTCTTGCAATCATAAATAAATTACAAAGGAGGGTTTTAGCCTAGCATGTTAATAAAGAAAAGCAAGATACTTAAATCAACCAAACAACACATAGACAATGTATGAATGATTAATGAATACACACACTTATTAATAAAACATGGATTGAAGTATTACAATAAAGTTTTTAAAGGCCCTAAAAGCGACCATAAAAACTGCTAAATTGTCTAGGTTTCGTCTCCCAAAACTTATACAAAGTTACACACTTAAAACCATAAAATTAGTTTTGTATATATAGTGAAAACGACGTGACGACATCGCTTTGAAGTTGTAACGCCGTCGCCACGTGGATGATTCTAGATCCTCTTTAAGTTGGCCACATTCTGACCACCCGTCGCTAGAATCTCGACGCCGCACGATGAAGAGCCTAACGCCGTCGCTTTAAATTATGGCGATGCCGTCTCCACGCCTTCTATGCACGAATTTCTTCATGATTCTTGTGTAGAGTTGTAATCTGTCTGTTTCATATCCGAAAATGAGCCCCCCCCAAAGTCACTGTGTTTTTCCACTCCAAATGCCATCCAAGTGCTAAAAACCTAAAAACAAACGATTAAGGACATAATCTGGGCATATTTGCATGATTTAGGGTGTTAAATGACCCCGAGAAAGTGTATAAATAACACCTCATCAAATACCCCTACACTTGGAATTTGCTTATCCTCAAGCAAATGGGCTTTTCTACCTAGACAATAGCAATATTTAGGGCATTTAACCTACTCTTTAAAAGCATTTTTATGCAAACACAACATTCTAGACCTCATAATTAAAAGCACGGAAAGTATATACTAGCACCTCACATAAGTGTTTGGGATTCTCTGTTTCACTTGGGTGTATAATAAATTATAACTATGGGAAACGGAAAATCAACACTCATTACCTGTCATAGCATATAAATTACCATAGTCTTGGTAAAGGATCAAACCTCCCACCCCGCCATTAGCACAAGTACGCAACATTACTATCAAAGAGGCTTTTAAAAGGGTTATGAGGTGTAGGTGTAAGTATAACATAAATTGAAACGGAAATGGATGGGATACATTGGGGTGGGGCCCCCCCCCCCTTTTGGTAACTTGGGTGAAAAGGATTTGCTAATTATTTATACGAATACAAACGTGATTTGGTTGCAAGGCCAAAACTCGGAACGAAGATATACCAAAACTCTAACACAACTCTACATCAATACTCTTTTCTCCTTTTTCCTTTTCTCTGTTTTTCTCTCTTTTTTTTTCGAACATAATACATCATTGAGGTTTATAGATACAACCCGCTACACTTGAACTTTTACATACTCCGAGATATTACAATTCTAAACATTGACCTAATTTTGAGGTGGATCAACATAACATGATGGACTTATTAAGCTCTATTGTGGTAATAAATTACTTTTTTTTCTTTTTCCCCCAATTCTTTTAAGATGAAATACTACCATGAATCCCACTCATCCCTAAAACGGTATTTACCAAGGATAAGGCTGTAGCAACCTATACTTCAATAATTAACTTGGGTTAAAACAATAATGTACTAAAAGCGAGTACATACAAGGAAAAAAAAGTTTAGATGTATGTAGTGTCACCTGTATAAACCACATTCCGAAAACTACATCAAGTTTGTATTACTTTATTTTATTTATCATATTTAACATGTAAATTAAGTTTGTATTACTTTATTTTCCTTCTGAAATATTTCATCCTGATGTGGTGGGCACACAAGTTTTACAACGGTTCATTTATACAGAAATGTTCATTTATACTGTTGTCAAAATGAGCGGGTTGGTAATTTGGTCAATTAGAAATGCGGTTAAAATGGGTATTTTATAGTGTGGAGCTGTGGGCTGAAACTTGACAGGTTAAGTTGGGTAACTGCATACATCTTTTTTGTTCATTTATACTAACCAGCTAGGAATGAGCTCAAGTGGTGGATTTCACAGGCTACAAAATGACGATAACAATACAACTGGTGGTGGAGGGTTCCCTCACTTTGAACAAGACATTAGGCTTTTTGGTCCTAATGAAACTTGCTGAACAACATATATCCTCTTGGAAAGACAACTTTGAAGCAACTTTGAAATGTTTTAAAAATAACAATAGACACTGAATGTAGTTTTCTTTGCAAATGTACAACAATGAATTTTTATTTGCAATAGCACATATTAACTCCGTCTAACATACACTGGCGTAAAACCCCGCGCTCCGCTCTAACATAGATTGGCGTAAAACCTCGCGCTTCGCAGCAGAGCGCGGGTTATAAACCTCGTTTTATTAAAAGGCAAGATGCCTCATTAAAGCCGCTGGGAGTTAATGCTCATTTAATGTCCTTAGCCTCTGGCCGGGTCGACCCGTCAAAAACATAACCGGAACCCGCCGTTTCCCGGCTGTTGACCCGGGTCCAACCCGAGTTATATTTTTTTTAATTTGGGTGCATTTAATACCCACTATCCTTTCCCTTCTCTATACAGGTGTCCTCCCATGGGTGTCCATTCTCAAACATCACCTCCCCCAAATCTTCCAGAACTATTCTTCATCCATTTTTCTTTCTTCTTCAACACACTTTTATTGATTTAACAGGTTGCGTTTTTTTGGGGGAATCAAATAACGTAATCAATAGGTTGGTTACTTTTGCCTAATTTTTGTGTATTTATGATATGGATTGGTTTTTAGATTGTTGCATGAATCCATCCTTCAAATCTAAAAAAATTAAGGGTTTTGATTTTTATGTTTTTTGTTAGATTCGTGGAGTTCGATTATGAAACGACGACAGTAGCGGAAGCGGTGTTGTCTTCTCATGAGGTAGTTTTTTTACCAAATTTATGTGTTTTAACCTAAGATATATATAATTTTTTTTAGAGAAAATAATATAAGAGAAAAATATGTTTTATTGTGATTTTAGTTGCGTGTTATGATATGCAATTTTACATTAGGTTTTAATAAAGATTTTTTATGTAGTTGTTTATTTTGGGTGGATAAGCTCATAAGCCAAAAAATAAGCTGAAAGAAAAGTAGGCTGATTTTAGTTGCGCGTTATGCCATGCACTTTTAAATTAGGATTTAATAAAGATTTTTTATGTGGCTGTTTATTTTGGGTGGATAAGCTCATAAGCCGCAAAATAAGCTGAAAGAAAAGTAGGCTCGTAAGCCGAGTAAAATAAGCATATTGTTTCATGATGTGAGGGTTGCGAAGACTTCACAGGAAGTTTTACAACCCCCTAGGCAGTGTACCTAATCGTTGCAGTGTAGTATAGGCAAGACTCGGGGGTTGTTATCGTTCTCTAGGGGAATAGGTTGGGAAGGCTCGAACACGGTCTAACAGAATTCTAAGGGGTTGAGAGAAGATTCTTTTTGTGATTTTTATATTTATAAGAAAGCAGGTAAATATCATGGTTTGAGAGGTTGGTTTGATTAACTAATAATTAAACTAATTATAACCTATACTAGTGGTGATAACTTTATGATAAATTAATGTATTTACCTAATCATGCACTACTCCTCATATTGCTTCTCCTAGATATGTTGCCTTGTCACACTTGTGATGATCTGTGTAAGTATTTCCTAAGTCATGAACGAATTACACGAACCCGCCGTCTATTTAATATTCCGTTAAGGCAACGCACAAAAGGTAGTATGAAGACTATTACAAGACCCCTAAGAGTATATTAAATGCATGTGAAATATCTTAAGAGGGATCAACCATATTAGGGGTAAGGTAGTATGAAGACTGTTACCGATGGTATCCTTTCTACACACTCGCGTTTCCCTAGACGTTTATGCTAATTTAATATCTTATAGCTAGTTTTATAGAGCCTAACGCGCACATCCATCAACAAGAAGCAACATCAAAGGATCTACAACCTAAGTTTCATGCAATCATAAGTAAATAGAAAGGAGAGTTTAGCCTAGCATGTTAAAGATAAAGCAAGAACATAAATCAATCAAACAACACATAGACATATTGAATGATTAATGATAAACAATCTTACTTGATTAAAACATGGAGTAAAGGTAGTTACAATAGGGTGTTGAGGCCCTAAAAATGACCTTAAAAGCTACTAGAACGATTAGGGTTCGTCTCCCTAAAGTTATACAAAGTTACACACTTGAAACCCTAATTTCGGTTTAATATATATAGAAAAATTGCCGCGACGGCGTCGCTTTGAAGTCCTGACTCCGTCTCCACGTAGATGATTCTAGGTCCTCTTTAAGTCGGTCACGTCCTAACGCCGTGGCTAGATTTTTGACACCGTCACTAGATAGATCACGATGACGTCGCTTTATGCCTGCGACTTCGTCTTCACGCTCTGTGAGAATGATTCTTCAAGAGATTTGGTGTAGGTCCGTAATCTTGTCCGTTTCTTCTCCAAATGAGCCCAAGTCACGTGTATTTCCTCCAAATGCCATCCAAGTGCTAAAAACCTGAAAACAAACGATTAAGCACATAATCTGGGCATATTTGCATGATTTAGGTGGTTAAATGACCCCGAAATAGTGTATAAAATGACACCTCATCAAATACCCCTACACTTAGAATTTGCCTGTCCTCAAGCAAATAGGCTTTTCTACCTAGACAATAGCAATATTATGGTCATTTAACCTACTCTTTAAAAGTAGTTTACAATACAATCTTCTAGACCTCGTAATTAAAAGCACGGAAAGCATATACTAGCACCTCTCATAAGTGTTTGGGATTCTCTCATTCACTCGGTTGTATAATAAATTATAACAACTACGGGAAACGGAAAATTAAATACTTATTACCTGTCATAGCATATAAATTACCATAGGCTTGGTAAATGATCAAACCTCCACCGTTGGGCGCAAGTATTAATCATTACTATCAAATAGGTCTTTTAAAGGGTTGTGGGGTGTAGGTGTAAGATAACATTAACGGAAACAGAAATGGATGGGATACATTTGGGGAGTGACTTTTGGGTAAATTTGGAGTGGAAGAGTTAGCTAATTATTTATACGAATACACGCTGATTTGGTTGCTAAGCCAAGACTCAGACAAAATATACAAACTCTACACAACTCTACATCAATCTCTTTTTTTTCTTTTCTTGACTCTAATATAAACATAAGCAAATGACAGCCCGTACATTTTTTTCACTCTCCTTTTTTTATATACATTTTTTGTACACTTTTGCCCTGCCATTGCTTAAACATATAATACATCATGGGGTTTATAAATATACCCCTACACTTGAACTTTTACATACTCGATAATTTCAATCTAACTAATGACCTGATTTGAGGTGGATCAAAATAACATAGAGCTTATTGAGCTCTATTGGGGGTAATAAATTACTTCTTCCCCAATTCTTCATAAGATGAATACTACCATAAATCCTAATCGTCCTAAAACTGTATTTACAAGGATAAGGACTTAGCAACCATGTACTCAGATAATTAACTTGGGTTAAAACAATAATGTACTAAAGGTGAGTACATATAAGGTTAGGCTAAGGCGATTTGGGTGTAACGATTGGTTTAAGGGCTGACAATGCTCTTCATTAATTGTTCGGCTTAACTAGAAAATTACAAGAACCGTGAAAAAGGATAGGCTCGGAGGGTTGTACTAGTGGTATTGCACTAAAAATGAGTGCATGGCAAGGGTGTAGGATTGTTACATGATCGAGGTGACCATCATAACAATTACAGGTTTTAAACATGGGTTAATCCTAGTGCCTCTTATCTAGAAAATCGAACTGAGAAAAAGGATAGACGCAGAGGGTTGTACTAGGTATCCTACACTAAAAACTAGAGATGCATGGCAAGGGTGTGGATAAGTTATATGATCGTGTGACCATCAGAAAAAAAAAAAAATTACAGGTTAAAAACATGGGTTAATCCTAGTGCCTCTTTTCTAGCAAATCATAATACTTACTATGCGGTCTCGAGATGCATCACAAAAACAAGTTCTAGAATTTGATATACTACCGGTACACTCATATAATTTAATACCGATACCAATGCTCTAGAAAAGGCGACAAAGACCATACGTACACATCTGTAACGACGGAATAGACACATATGACTGCATTCGAACCTTAACTCGAACAAGCTAAAGGTATAAACTATCTTGGGTATCAATAATGGATACTCGAATTCCTAAAGATCTAAAGGCGAACCTCACATTTTTTGGGTGGAATTTTAAGGGTTTTTGTGCTAGTCATACACATTTCTATCCATGAGACGCTATTAATAATCGGTTTTCGTCGGTATGTGTCATAAAAATTTTTAAATTTGGGTCAAAATTACCTTTTTATGTTATGTTTCGATATATTACCCATCATTTTAAGAACAAAAAAATGGCAATTAAAGGAATAGTTTCTAAGGCTTATTTTCCCCATACACTTAAGTTGAACATTGTCCCCCAATGTTCTATAGAAGTATCCGTAAAAACAAATAAAAGGAAAAGAAAACAAGTAAAAGAAACTAGTACTCTCCTGGTTTGCTCAATAATGGAGAAGAAACATGCGATAACTGGTTAAATCGTCCTCCAAGAGTCATCCAATGAAACTTCCTAAGAACTTCCAAGCTTCTTCTTATCAAATATAACCTGTAATCAAAGACAAAGACAACTACACCAAGCATAAAATTGGCGGGATAGATATATACAACAAGAATTTAGGGTTTAAATCTATGAAAGCAGTAAAGATAGGATGAGAGTAATGATGTAATCATAGATTTATGCAGGTTTATAAAAGAATTACAAATTTTAAATGTTGTGCAAACTATTTTTTGAAAATACTTGAAAATTTTTAAATTTTCTTGTAGCTGGGCTCACGACGCCGTCAGGAGGAATCCTAACTCTGTCTCCAGGCTCTGAGCAAAATTTTTATTTTTGTTTTCTTTGAAAAACTTCCTGCACGAGATTATATAAGTTATTTCCTGTAAAATTACTGCATGAAACCTGGGATTAGTCAATACAATTATATGACTCGAAACTGACGCAAATTAATCTAAACGAATTATTTTTAATGTTTGAATTGGTTCTTATAAACTGGATATATTCCCCTACACTTATTTTATGCAAAATACCTTTGATTGTCAATAAGACTAAGTTACAAACAAAACAAAGCATGATTACAAAATGATTCAAACATTATAAAACAAACAATAAAGAATAAAACACAAGATACTCCTAATATGCGGGAAAAATAAACATTGGGTTGCCTTCCAAGAAGCGCTTTTCTTTATTTATGAGTCTTGTAGCTAGACTCGAAGTCACAAGTCCTTACGTGACTTCTCCTTTATTTCTCTTGGCCTTCATGTCTATCAAGCTCCGAATGGCTCTACACACATTTTCATCATGTTTGTATTTGGGTCTCAAATTTAAGATATCAGAGTAGTGGGTTTTTCAGTTGCTGTCATCGTCACTTTCTATGACAAAAGGAGGTATGCGATCGGTTTTTATGTCCGTAAAATCTATGTGTTTGAACATTTCCATCTTGTGGGACATTTTAAACACGATCTTCTCCTTATCTTTTTCAAACATGATTGTTCCTTCCTCCATGTCGTAAATGAGCCCGGTTGCTTCTACAAATGGTTTTCCAAAAACAACTGACCCTAGGTCATGATCAATGACACTAGTGGTATCCTCAAGCACCATGAAGTCATATTCGTAGGTAAAGTTCCCAACAAAAAATTTTAGCCCCTTAACTCTCCCTATAAAATTGTAAATTTTCCTAGGGTTTGATGGTTTCCTTCTTTGCCCCAACCTTTTGCTCATGATCCAATTATAATGAAGCCTAGACATTACATTGATTGGTGATTCCATATCTAAATAGGCTTGCTTTTTGTCAAAGTGGCCAATCATGTAAGAAAATTTAACGTTATTCAAGTTCCCGGTTCTAACCTTGGCCTTTACCCATGGGGTCGAGGGTTTTTCAAGAGCCATTCATGATACCTTAATTCTTTCATAGTGGGGAAAGTGTCAAAGTGTTTCAGGGGGTTTTTCAAGAGCCATTCATGACACCTTAATTCTTTCATAGTAGGGAAAGTGTCAAAGTGTTTTGGGCTATCTTCCTTATCTTCTTTGATTTCTTCTTTAGTTTCTTCCTCGAACTTCTCTTCGCTTTCCACAGTCATCTCGTGATCCTTGTACTCGGTTGTATTGGTCTTTACATTTCCCTCTTCCTTAGCTTCATCTTCCTTATTTAGAATAACGATTGAATTAACGAAGTGAACACGTTTTGGGGATGAAGGGTTTCTATTTTGTTCTGCTAAGGATGACTAAGACAGCTATTTTAGGGAGAGTAACTTTGATGGGCTTTTGATTCCCTTGCCTCGAAGCTCCTCTCTTGTGGGGTCGTTAGTAGACGTGAAATTCATTTGAGCTGAGGGGCTTCCTGCAGTGTTACGAATGGGAGTGTCATCAAGCTTTTCAAAAACGGTTTTCCTTAAAAGATTAATTTTACAAATCATGTCATCTTGCTGTTGTCCAAGTTGAGTCCTCAGGCAGGATAGTCTTTTTTCTTGATGAGAGTCAAAATCAATTAGTGCCTTCTCAAGCTTCGTTTGGTAATTAGACGAGTATGTAGAGAACGAGACGTTTCGTGGGCTGGTAAATATCTGGGCGTGTGCCTAGTTAAAGTTTGGCTTTCCCTTCCAAGTATTGACGGCTTCATTAAAGTTTCTTGGTCCTTGGTTTATAGCGAACTGCCTACTTCTTGTCTCGTCGGTTCGCGAGGATGCATAATCAACAAATGTTTGTTCGAGATTTTCCATGTAGTACTGAGTGTCATGGGGACCATTGCAGATCTCACATGAAGAAGTGATTTTGTTCACTTGAGTAGGTTGCATCGGAGCAAGATGAGCCTCCATCAAGCGTTGAACTTGATTTTCAAGCTCGATGAGGCGGCAGTCGGATGTACTCAGAACATCTTGAGGCAAAGAGATTGCCTTGATCGGCTTAGCGAAATCCCTTGGGTTGTTCCAACTTTTGTTGTCATAGAGGGCGAGGTCCTCTAATAATGCCTAGGATTCTTCAACGTTTTGGTCACGATGCTTACCACTAGCCGATTGATCGATGGTTCGTCTTGTGACAGGATTGACATGGTCATAAAAGATTTAGACTTGGAGCCAAAGATCGATGCCATGATGAGGGACTTTTTGGAGTAAGTCCTTAAAACAAGTCTATGCTTATGAGAGTGATTCTCCTTGATGTTATTGGAACATCAGGACATCGTTGCGGAGTTTTGCAGTCCTTCCCGGTGGAAAGAATTGAGCAAGGAAACGAGTAGTAAGATCATCCCATGTGGTGATGGATCTTGCTGGAAGGCGTTCAATCCAATTGCTAGCTTGATCGCGAAGGGAAAATTGAAATAAACGCATGCGCGTTCTTCCCCTATTTTCACCATCAAGGTCGAGTGAGTCCACAAGTTTTAAGAAATCCTTGAGGTGTTGGTTTGGATCTTCGGACCGAAGTCTGTGGAATGAGCATCCGTTTTGCACCAACCGGATGGTGTCGGATCGAAGAGGTACTACATTGTTCCCTACGGGGAGCTCAATGGTATTCCTATAGCCCTCGTGCTAGGTTTAGAGTAATCTCTAAGAGTACAGATAGGATTCACGTCTCCCATGGTGGTTAACGAGAATGGATTACGAAACAAATAACACAAAGAAAAGATAGTGTTAGAAACATAAAAGTGTCGGTCACTTCCATAGATAACGGTCGTTAACCTGTTAAGCAATTTTTAGAAACTTACATAGTTAGTTAGCAAAGGCCTATGGATTAATCCATGCAAGCCCAAGCCCACGTGCCATTTGTAAGTATAAATACACCTCTCCATGCCTTGAAAAGGTGGTTGGTTGGTTGTATTTTCACATAGTAATGCATTTCATGTTCTTGTCTTTCTCTCTCTAAGATACTTCCTTCCTTCACATTTTCTCTCTCTAGTTCTTGTTGTTATAGATTACTAATATTCTTCAATTGGTATCAAGAGCCATGGAGTGGTGTGTTTAGTTTTTATGTTTATTTCTTTTTGGTACGTGTCATATTGCAAAAATCGTCCTTCCTTTTATTTTTTTCTTGTTGTTCGAAGCTATTTGGGTACACTAAAAGATCATTTACCTTGGTAAATTTGATCTAGTATCTATAGGATATAGGTGTACAAGCTTTAAATAAAAAAAATCATTTTTGGTCATCTTTTGTGTTCAAAACTTTTACAAAGAACAAAATCTTGATTTTACATTTTTCGGCTTAAAAACCTTAAAGTTTCTATTTTTCTTGTTCTAATAGGGTTAGTAACACTAGTTGTACAAGAATTTTTGCAAAACAACCATAAAAAAGGTGTCTTTTTGTGTTTTAAAAATTTTGAGTCTCGTGTTTGTTGGAGTCGAACAACCTGAGTCGAACAACTCAAGTCGAACAACCCAAGTCGAACAACCTGAGTCGAACAACCCAAGTCGAACAACTCAATTTTTCTAAATTATACGGTTTAGTTCTTTGACTTGTAAAATCCCGTGAAACATTAACTTGTCTTTCCCGGTTTTGTCAAGAATTGTAAAATCCCGTATAGTTTAAAGAATTAAAATACTTAAGAGATAACTTAATTAAACACAATTTCTTTCTACCACCGTCCGATCAAACAAGTAATCTTTTAACATACATATATCTCAATGATGACTCTTGCTGACAAAGCGATTCTTTCGGGTGCTGACAATCGTCCACCTATGTTGGAAAAGGATATGTATGATTCTTGGAAAAGCAAAATGGAGCTATACATGATGAATAGACAACATGGAAGAATGATTCTTGAATCCGTTAAAAATGGTCCACTCATTTGGCCTTTAATTGAGGAAAATGGAGTGTCAAGACCAAAGAAATATTTTGAGTTATCTGCTACGGAATCAATTCAAGCTGATTGTGATATCAAAGCAACAAATATCATTCTCTAAGGACTACCACCTGAGGTCTATGCGTTGGTTAGCAATCATAAAGTCGCCAAGGAACTATGGGAAAGAATTCAACTTCTCATGCAAGGAACTTCATTGACGAAACAAGAAAGAGAGTGTAAGCTTTATAATGAATTCGATGAGTTTGCTTATAAGAAGGGGGAAACACTATGTGATTTTTACTTGAGATTTTCACTGCTACTCAATGACATGAACATCTACAATATGAAACTGGAATAATTTCAAGTGAACATAAAGTTTTTGAATACTCTTCCTCCTGAGTAGAGAAAATTTGTGACTAATGTCAAACTGGTTCGGGATTTGCACACAACTAACATTGATCAGCTTCATGCTTATTTGGGACAACATGAATTTCATGTAAATGAGGTTCATTTAATGCATGAATGCAACTCAGATCCGCTTGTATTGATTGCAACCCATCAGATGACTCAGTCTCCTTATCAAACTCATCAAAACTCATACCAAAACACCTAATTTCAACCACAAGTTTTACCATATCAGTCTCCACAGTATGGATCACCTTATCAGTCTCAACAATACTCAACTCATCAATCATCAACACCTATTTCAATCACTTATCCATCTAATGATTATCAATCATCAATTCACCATAACGTTTATTCTCCATCATCATCCATCCCTCAATTGGAATATGATCCCACAGTTAACCAACAATCTGAATTTTCCCAACCAAACTTAGGTCTAATTGTTCTAGTGTTCTAGAAAGGTGATGATCCCATTGATGTCATCAATCACATGATGTCTTTCTTGACTGTTGTTGTCACTTCCTGCTACCCTACTACCAATAATCAACTGAGGGATTCGTCAAACCCAAGGCAACAAGCTACCATTAATAATAAAAGAGTAACATTACAACTAATTTAGGGGAGACAAACGTCTTTAGCTACGGGTAATACAAGGACATACACTCCAAGAGCAAGTGGAAGCAATTCTGGGAAACAAAGGACTGTTATCTGTTACAACTGCAAAGGGGAAGGCCATATGTCCAAACAATTTACTAAACCTAAGAGGAAACAGGATGATTCTTGGTTTAAGGATAAAGTGTTGTTGGTACAAGCTCAAGCAAGTGGTCAAATTCTACATGAGGAGGAACTTATATTTTTAGCAAATCCAAGAATTCTAGAAGGACAAGCCACACAGACTGTCATTACTCACAATACTGCTTATCAAGCTGATGATTTGGATGCATATGACTCTGATTGTGATGAACTCAACACTGCCAAAGTTGCTCTCATGGCGAATTTATCTCATTATGGTTTAGATGCTCTTGCTGAGGTACACAATCATGATAATATGAATAATAATATGATCAATCAAGCTGTGCAGGCGATGCCGTCTTCTGAACAGTCAAATGTTGTGAAGCACTCAGAGACTGAAATAATCAGTGATAGCAATATCATTCC
The DNA here is from genome assembly GCA_026074375.1 of Tanacetum coccineum. Lineage (NCBI taxonomy): Eukaryota > Viridiplantae > Streptophyta > Magnoliopsida > Asterales > Asteraceae > Tanacetum > Tanacetum coccineum. The sequence continues at coordinate 16,865 of BQNB010062048.1, forward strand.
TTATTCTCAGTATGTGATTGAATCACAACAGGCAGCTGTTTAGAATTCTAACTCATCTGCACAACAAGTTGCACTTATATTATTTGTGATTAAACAACTGAAAACCCAAGTAGTTAATTGTACCAAGATAAATTTGGAAAATAAAAGTGTCAATGATACTTTAACTGTTGAGCTTGAGAGATATAAGGAACAAGTTAAAGTGTCGAAAGAAGGACAGAATGTTGATATAAGGAGTAATAATAACGTTTCAGATTCAAGTGCACAATCTGTAGAGATTAATCATCTTAAACAAACTCTTTCTGAACATTTAAAAGAAAAGGAATCTTTAATACAAACAGTTACTCTTCTGAAAAATGACTTTAAGAAAGAAGAATCTAGGAACATCGATAAAGAGATTGCGTTAGAAAAGAAGATTAAACAGCTAGATAATATTGTTTTTAAAAGAGATCAATCTGCACAAACTGTTCACATGTTGATAAAACCTCAGTTTTTCTATGATCATACCACTAAACAAGCTCTAGGTTTTCAAAATCCTTTCTATCTAAAGAAAGCTCAGCAGTTGGAACCAAAGCTTTATGATGGTAATGTCATCAAGAATACGAGTGCTATTGTGATTCCTGACTCCAAAGAGACCCTAATGCTTGCTAAAGAGAATCGTTCAAAAATTATTTCAAAACAACAAGATCCCATGATGATAGAAAATAAAGTTAATACTACACCAGTCGATTATGCTATCCTTAATCAACTTTCTCAAGATTTTGAAACACGATTTGTTCTACAAAATGAATTGTCTGCTGAACAAGCCTTTTGGTCTAAGAATTTTGTGAATTCTCCAGAACCCACTCTTTCTAGTAGACCCACCAAAGTTGAGGTTCCAAAAGAACTTCCTAAAGTCAGCATGGTTAATACGAGTTTGAAGAAACTTAAATACCATCTTGCTGGTTTTGACGTGGTTGTCAAAGAAAGAACCACACCTACAGCCATCACTGATAATAGGGGTTCGAACATACAAAAGCTTGTTTTAAGGATGAAATGATTCCATTTGTAAAAGCCCTAAAGGACTTATTTAATACATTCGATCAATATTTGATTGATGAACTTTCTAAAGTCCAAAATGTCTTCCATCAAATGGAACAGGCTGTGGAACAACATCGTTTAGAGTCAAAAACATTTGAAGTAAAAATGAATCAAGTTTTGAACGAAAATGAACGACTCTTAGAACAAGTTATTTGCAAAGATATTGTGAACACTATTGTGAATTCTTCTGTGGATATTGCTTATGTGAATGTGCATTAATGTGAAAAGTGTCTCAAACTTGAGACTGAGCTTCTCAACAAAAAGGATTTCATTAAAAAAGAGATTTACGATAAACTGTTCAAAAGTTTTACTACTCTTGAAAAATATTGCATCTCTTTAGAAGTAGATACTCAACATAATTAGGAAATTTTTCAAAGGGACAATTCTATTTCAAATCAAAGTGCTCCAAGTTTTGATCAATTATTTGAATTAAATGAATTGAAAGCACAGTCCCAAGAGAAAGACACGGTCATAAAGAAGTTAAAAGAGAGAATTAAATCTCTAAGTGGAAAAATGAATGAGGATAAGATTAAAAAGGAATTAGAAGAGATTCAAACAAAAAATATTGAATTGGATCATAGGGTTTCGAAGCTTATTGCTGAGAATGAGCATTTGAAACAAACCTATAAGCAACTTTATGACTCGATTAAACCAGCACGTATTCGATTGAAATAACAATGTGATGATTTAATTAATCAAGTCAATCTAAAGTCTGTGGAAATCTCTGATTTAAATGCTAGTCTTCAGGAAAAAGTTTTGGAAATTACAGCTCTCAAAGATGACTTAAGGAAACTTAAAGGAAAAGCTTGAGTTGATAATGCTATTACAAAACACACAATTGATCCAGAGATGCTTAAGATTGATGTGGAACCAATAACCCTTAAATTGTTGAATAAAAAGACAGCTCACTCTGCCTATATTAAGCACACTTAAGTAGAAGCTACAGTTCTTAGAGATCTAGTTGAACATGTTAAATCAAAATATCCACTAGATCATTCTTTAGAATCGGCTTGTAGGTATGCTAAACTAATTCAGGAGTTGCTTACACACATCAGTAAAACTTGCCCGAGTGTCAACAATACTGATGGAAAATTAGTGGCTGTGACCCCAAAGAACAAGGACAAATGAGTTAGATTCACTAAGCCCGTCACATCCTCAGGAAACACAATCACAAAAATAGCCTCTACATCAAACCTAGTTTCTAACAAACCTACGTTGTCTTCTACAGGAGTAAAAGCGTCTACTAGTACTAGCGGATCACAGCCTTCAGACAAAATAAAGAAAGATAAGATTTGGCAAACACCAAGTAGTACTCAGAAGAATAAAGTAGAAGCCCACCCTAGAAAAGTTAAATCTAGTTTGAAAAATAAAGATTGTGTTGTTCAACCTAAAGGAACTGCTCATGTGCAGCATTCCAAGCTTAATGCGAATTCAGAACTTAAATGTGTTAAGTGTAATGGTTGCATGCTTTCTGATAATCATGATTTGTGTGTTCTTGATTTTATCAATAATGTGAATGCTCGTAAACAATCTAAATCTGTTAAGAAAAGTTCAAAGAGAAAAGTTTGGAAACCAACAGGAAAGGTATTTACAAATATTGGATACATCTAGAGACCTACTGGTCGGACCTTCACTATAGTAGGAAATGCATGCCCTTTAACTAGGATGATCACAACTACTGAAGTACCCCTTATGAAACCAACTGCTCTAGAAAATGAAACACCTAAGCCTGTTGTAACATTGGTTTACTCAAGGAAACCTAGGAAATCTTAAAATAATGTTCCTGTTAGAAAATCTAATGTTCTTAAATCTGTATCTGCTAACAAAAAGGAACCCAGTCAATCTTGGGGATCGATAGTTTCCGATGTTCCATCTTCCTATCTTGATGACTGCAGGTCGTCCAAATTGTTCTCTGGTATTTGAACTCTGGCTGCTCCAAGCATATGATCAGATATCGCTCTCAGCTTACCAATTTCGTCAATAAGTTTTTGGGTACAGTCAAATTCAGAAATGATCACATGGCAAAGATTATGGGATGTGGTGATTATCAGATTGGAAATGTTACAATCTCAAAGGTTTACTACGTGGAAGGACTTGGACATAACTTATTCTCTGTTGGACAATTCTGTGATTTGAACCTTGAAGTTGCTTTTCGTTAACACACTTGCTTCATGCGTAATCTAGAAGGTGTTGACCTATTGACTGGATCTCGAGGCAACAATCTATATAATCTGTCTCTTGGAGATATGATGGCGTCCTCTCCGATATGTCTCTTATCAAAAGCCTCAAAGACTAAGTCCTGGCTATGGCACCGACTTTTGTCTCATCTGAACTTTGGTACTATCAACCATTTAGCTAGACATGGTCTTGTTCGAGGTATCGCTAAGCTTAAATTCAAAAAGGACAGAAGAATGGGTCTGGGCTTTTGAAAAGATCAATATGCAAAGGGTTCCCTCCCTTATAAAGGGAAGCAGATACTCTTGCAAGTGGGCAAAGAAGAAACCCCATAAACCTAAATCTGAAGACACCAATCAAGAAAAACTTTATTTGTTGCACATAGATCTTTGTGGACCAATGTGTGTCGCAAGCGTTAATGGAAAAAAGTACATCCTCGTCATCGTTGATGATTACTCTCGATTCACATGGGTTAAGTGCTTAAGGTTAAAAGATGAAGCTCTATATTTCATAATCAAGTTTCTCAAGATGATCCAAGTGCGGATTAAGACACTTGTCCGATGCATCAGAACAGATAATGGAACTGAGTTTGTTAATCAAACATTGCGTGAATATTATGAGAAGGTTGGTATCTCTCATGAAACATATGTTGCTCGCTCTCTACAGCAAAATGGTGTCATTGAAAGACGCAATTGTACGCTAATTGAAGCTGCCCGCACAATGTTAATTTATGCAAAAGCTCCGTTATTCTTATGGGCCAAAGCAGTGGCTACCGCATGTTACACCTAAAATCGTTCCATCGTACGTCTTTATCACGGCAAAACCCCATATGAGCTTTTACATGACAAACCTCTTGACTTATCATTTTTCCATGTATTTGGTGCACTCTGCTATCCGACAAATGATAGTGAGAACTTGGGTGAGTTACAACCGAAAGCTGATATTGGTATTTTCATTGGCTATGCACCCACAAAGAAAGTATTTCAAATTTACAACCGACGTACCAAATGAATCACTGAGACAATTCATGTAGATTTTGATGCGCTGACTGCGATGGATTTTGAACACAGCAATTCAGGACCCGCACTTCATGAAATGACTCCTGTAACAATCAGTTCAAGACTCGTGCCAAACCCTCCTCCTTCAACATCATTTGTACCACCGTCAAGAACAGATTAGGATATTTTGTTTCAACCGATGTTTGATGAATTACTCACTCATCCGCCCAATGTTGATTACCCAGCCTCTGAAGTCGTTGCTCCAATTCATGAAGTAGTTACTCCAGTTCCTACTGTATCAACCGGTTTACCTTCTTCAACAAATGTTGACCAAGATGCACCATCACCAAGTCATTCTCAAACAACACCCAAAACTCAACCTCCCGTCATTCCTAACGATGTTTAAGAAGACAATCATGATATTAAAATTGCACATATGGGTAATGATCTGTACTTTGGTATCTCAATTCCAGAAATCCCTTCTGATCAATCTTCATTGTCAAATTCTATTCATATAATTGTGCATCCCGATCACCAAATTTCTAAACATAATAGCAAATGGACTAAGGATCGTTCACTTGAAAACATAATTGGTAAACTAGCTAGACCAGTTTCCACAAGGCTACAATTACATGAGCAAGCTCTTTTCTGCTACTACGATGCTTTCCTCACTTCTGTTGAACCCAAGACATATAAAGATGTTTGACCTAATCCTACTGGATCGAAGCAATGCAAGAAGAGCTCAATGAGTTCGAACGCCTTGAAGTATGGGAGCTCGTACCCCGACCAGACAAAGTTATGGTTATTACTTTGAAGTGGATCTACAAAGTAAAGCTAGACAAACTGGGAGGTATTCTAAAGAACAAGTCTCGATTAGTGGCTCGTGGTTACCATCAAGAAGAGGGAATTGATTTTGAAGAGTCTTTTGCTCTGGTTGCAAGATTAGAGGCTATAAGGATTTTTCTCGCGTTTGCCGCTCACATGAACATGGTCGTCTACCAAATGGATGTCAAGACGGCATTTCTGAATGGTAATTTACGAGAAGAGGTTTATGTTAGCCAGCCGGATGGTTTTGTGGATCCAGATAACCTCAATCACATGTACAAGCTAAAGAAAGCTCTTTATGGGTTGAAACAAGCTCCACACACGTGGTATGACATGTTTTCTTCGTTCCTGATATCCCAAGACTTCTCCAAAGGCTCAGTGGATCCTACTCTGTTCATCCGTAAGGTAGGCAAGGAATTACTTCTGGTACAAGTATATGTCGATGATATTATCTTTGGTGCATCTACACCTGAACTTTGTGACCTATTTGCTAAAATCATGTGTTCAAAATTTAAGATGTCAATGATGGGCAAAATCTCATTTTTCTTAGGATTACAAAATTTTCAAAATCCTAGAGGCATCTTTATTAACCAGTCAAAATATGCCCTTGAATCTTTAAAGAAATACGGTTTTGACTCTTGTGACCCAGTGGATACTCCCATGGTGGAGAAATCCAAACTGGATGAGGATAAAGAAGGGAAAGCTGTTGATCCATCACACTATCGTGGCATGATTGGCACCCTTCTTTATCTCACAGCCAGTAGACCTGGCCTATAATTTGCTATATGCATGTGTGCTCGGTATCAGGCTAGGCCTACCAAAAAGCACTTACATGCGGTCAAAATGATCTTTCGGTATCTTAGAGGAACTGTTAATCAGGGACTATGGTATCCGAAGGATTCTTCAATTGCACTAACAGCATTTGCAGATGCGGATCATGCTGGTTGTCAAGATACACATCGTAGCACATCTGGTAGTATGCAGTTTCTGGGAGATAGACTTGTTAGCTGGTCATCAAAAAGACAGAAAAGCACTGCGATATCTAGTACGGAAGCTGAATATATTGCTATATCGGGATGTTGTGCTCAAATTATTTAGATGAGATCACATCTTACCGACTGGCCTTGGATTCAATAAAATTCCAATGTACTGTGATAACAAAAGCGCTATTTCCTTAAGCTACAACAATGTTTAACATTCCAGGTCGAAGCATATAGACATCATATTTCACGTTATCAATGAGCATGTTGAGAATGGGGTGATTGAACTTTACTTTGTCAATACGGAGTATCAACTGGCGAACATCTTCACAAAAGCCCTTGCAAGAGAAAGAATTAAATTTCTTATCAATAAGCTGGGAATGCGGAGTTTTACGCCGGAGACTATGAAACAATTGACAGATGAAGTTGATGAATAGTGGTGACACCTATTCAAATATCATGTATCATATGTATATATATTAAAACCATTAAAACCAAAAAGATTTTTTATTTTTATAAAAACAAAATACAAAAATATAAAATCTTTAAAATTAAAAAAAAAAGATCATAAAAATATAAAAATAGGTAATAATGGCATGTCTTCTGAAAATCGATAACATTTACGATTTTAGAAATGTCATTCAATAATGATACGAGGCTGTAAATGAAGTTCGAGCAGAAATTCCAAATGTTTTCAAAACATGCCAAAAATGGCTTGCTATTATTTCAGATAGCAACCCGGTCATCATCTTAAAGGCAAGTATTTCAAAAAGAAAACTTGACCTCTCAACGGGAATTTATTCTCGGGCATGGTCTACTTTATGACTATGCAAAGGCTTGTGTTTACTTTGCAACACAACCCGTGCTTCCTATATTTTCATGAGTGTACGTGTCAGTGCACTTATGTGTTAAAATAAGAGAAATATTATTTCATGGTGTTTGATTTTCAAAAATAAAACATTAAGTCATCAGAAAATGCTTTTTCTAAGACATTCGACTTCTCAAACAATGACTACAACTCTTTAAATAGAAAACGGGTCACTGTTTGAGGGGGAGAAAATGTCAAATTTCTTCTTCATAATAACAGAATATATCTCTTAAAGAAATTTAATTAAGTTTAGCTTATGCGTGCCTTATATGTAATTTTTTTAAGCCTTTAGGGAATATTTTGCAAAATTAAGTCTATAGGTATGATAGTATAAACATTAGGGACTAATTGTGCTATTTGTTTAACTTATAAATGCCTTATAAAACTTATCTATGCAAAATAAAAGGGTATTGAAACTTGAGGGGCCAAATGTGTCAAAAACAAAAATTGTTTTATAACATCACTCGACCCCGTCTCTTTACACACACAAACACACACTTAAGTTAGAATTTTTTCCTCCCTCTCCCACACACGATCGCCACCCATCCATCCATCATTTCAAGTCGTTTTCAAGCCTAAGGTACAACATATAAATCGTTCTACATTACCTAACCTACCAACATCTCAAAGGAATTTGGTTTTCATCCATTTTTGATCTCAAAATCCCTAATTCTCAAATTAGGGTTCTTGAAAATCAAACTGGCTAAAAAGCCAAATTAGTTGAGGGGTTTTGTAGTTTTTGGTGTGTAATGTACTAGTTTAACTCAGTTTTATGTATGCTTAACATATGAATCGAATATGATTAATTGTTTGTACGAAAATTTGGGTTTTTGAGTTTCAATGTAATATGTTAATGGGTTTTGTGTGGGAATGTTGTTTTAAGCATTCTTGAATGTGTTTGAATCATTAAAACATGCCCTTGATTGTAGTGTGTTGTATAAATGTGCGTTAATGGTTAAATGTGCTCGTTTTGTGTATGCTATTGATGATTCTGTGGATTCACGTTGTTATCATGTCCCTAAGCGTGGTTCTTGTGATTTAAATGCTAGTACATCAAGTTTGAATGCTTAAAAATGACTTGATTGCGAAATGTTAACAATGAACCGAACAACATGTTGTCTTTTGGAACCGAACAACATGCACTCTTTGTGAACCGAACAACTTACTCTGTTTTGAAACCGAACAACTAGTGTTATTAGGAATCGAACAACTTAGTTGATAGCAGGAACCGAACAACTAGTGTTATTAGGAACCGAACAACTTAGTTGATAGTAGGAACCGAACAACTAGTGTTATTAGGAACCGAACAACTTAGTTGATAGTAGGAACCGAACAACTAGTGTTATTAGGAACCGAACAACTTAGTTGATAGCAGGAACCGAACAACTGTTGTTATTAGGAACCGAACAACTTAGTTGATAGCAGGAACCGAACAACTACTGTTATTTGGAACCGAACAACCCTGAAGTTAGAAGGAACCGAACAACTTAGAGCACTAAGGAACCGAATAACTCAGTGTATTAAGGAACCGAACAGCTGCATGTCCTTTGGGAACCGAACAACTAGTCTACTTAAGGAGCCGAACAACTTGATCATTAAGGATCTGAACAACTAGTTTTCTTCCTTAGAAATCATGTTTGCCTCCAAGACCCAAAACACTTAAGATCAAAATTTCAATTTAAAATGCGATTTAAAAATCTTAATTAGGGTTTTAATTAAACTTGGTTAATTATTCACTAAAAAAATAAAAATTAATTAAGTTATCTTAAGTTGTCATTTTAAATGGATAGATCTTAATAAGTGCAAAAAGTTTTAAAGTTCCTAATTCTTAAGAAACGTTCACATCATGAATCAACTTTTCGTGCTCATTCAATAGGTCTCTATAGTATATTGTATAAAATTGGTTGTACATAAATTGTATTGATCATATCTTAGCAGAATCATGGATACTACAAGAGCTCAGCAACAGGCACTAGATGATGAATTAGTCGCCACTGTTGACCGTCTTAAGATAGGGAAAAGCAATCTCCGACTTAGCTTAATTCTCAAATCCAAGGAACCTACTCTTCAAGTGGCATTAGATGCTCTCAAACTCACTCCATTCTATAATGCATTTGAGATCTATGCTGATGTACCAAAAATATACATGCAAGAGTTCTGGGTCACTGTCTCGAGACATCATTCCTCACTTCGTTTCAAGTTAAATGGCAAAAGTCACACTGTTAACGTTGACAACTTTAGAGATATGCTCAAGATTTTCCCTAAACTCCCTGGTCAGATATTTGAAGAACCCCTACTTGAAGAGGAGATCCTGTCTTTTATTAGAGACCTTGGACACACCGGGGAGATCAAGTTTTTATTTGATGTCAACGTCAATCACATGCATCAACCATGGAGATCATTTGCTGCCATAATCAACCAGTGTCTAAGTGGAAAAACTACTGCTCTAGAGAGTCTTTGACTGTCACGTGCTCAAATTCTTTGGGGAATGTATCATAACAAGACTGTTGATTATGTCTACTTGCTGTGGGAAGATTTAATGTATCAAGTGGAAAACAAAAATTCTAAGAAGAATAATGACATGTACTATCTACGATTCACCAAAGTCATTGTAGACTACTTCATGGCAAAGGATCAGGGAATCCCAAAGAGAAACAAGATGTTTTGGCACTATGCTAGGGATGACTTCATGTTCACCACAGTAAGAGTTATTTCTAAACATTAGGACACACACATATACAGTGTTATTCTCCCTCAGCACTTGACCAATCAAGCTATGTTGGAGTCCGAAGCCTACATGACTTACCGTGCTTATGCTACTGGTGAAAAGACTCCAAAACCAAAAACTACAAAGAAGAAAGCTGATTCTGAATCATCTCCCAAGACGAAGTCTACTCAAGCTTCTAAAGGTAAAAGAATCACGACCTTAGCTAAGGGAGATAAACCTGCCAAGAAGAAGCAATCTACAACAAAGTCAAAAGGTCTAACGGTGCTATCTGAGGTCGCTTTGACTGAAGCTCAACAGATGAAGATTGCTATTGAAAGGAGCAAGATACAAACTCACAGCTCTCATGCCAGTGGCTCAGGTGATGGAGTTGACACTCAGTCAAAGGTTCCTGATGAGCAGCAACAAAACTTATCTGGTACAAATGAAGGAGCTGGTGACAAACCAGAGGTTCCCGATGTACCCGAATACAGATCAGAGAGTGAAGAAGAATCTTGGACATACAGTCAAGGAGAGGATGATGAAGACAATGACGAGCATGACAGTGAAAATGACAATGATGATGAAGATGATGATCAAGAGAATGTCAGTGGAGAAACAGAATCAGATAATGACGGAGATGATTTTGTTCACCCAAACTTGTCCACATACAAAGCAGATGATCAGGAAGAAGAAAAAGCAAATGATGATGATGACGTATCTTCTGATCAGATGGTTTCAACACCACCTGATTATGAAATTACGAAAGAAAAAGAAAATCAAGAGGATGATGATAATGTTATGGGAGGAGAACTAGAAGATGAAGAAGATGAGGAACTGTACGGAGACTTGAACCTCAACTTGGAAAGACGAGATGCTAAAATGACAGATGCTTAAATTAATCAAGAAAATGAAGAGGTTCACGTGACTTTCACTACTGAACTTCCAGTAGTGCAACAACAAAGCTCCTTTGTTTCATCTGACTTGGTTTCTAAATTTATGAATTCAACTCCAGACACAGGTATCGACTTGATTTTAAATCCAAATATTCAATCAGATATTCCTGTCAATGTATCAGTTTCCTTCGCTACTACGACACCTTCTTCTGACACTACAATTCCTCAAACACCCATTCCAATCATTCAACCTCAACAACAAATACATGATTCCATAACAACAACAACTATTCCAGCAACAACCTTGTCAAATATCCCCAACTTTGCATCTTTATTCGGTTTTAAACGAAGGGTTTCCTCATTAGAGACTGAACTGTCTGAGCTCAAACAAACCAATCAATTTGCTGAAGTTGTATAATTTATTTCGGGCATTGTTGATAACTACCTTGCGTCTAAGATGAAAGATGAAGTGAATGTGGCTATTCAGCTAAAATCAAACAAGCTCAAAGAAGAAGCTCAAGCCGAGAATGAAGAATTTCTTAACCAGACATAATCAAACATTAAGGCCATAATCAAGGATCAGGTTAAAGCTCAAGTATCCAAGATCTTGCCAAAGGTTGAGAAGTTTGTTACAGAATCTCTAGGAGCTGAAGTGTTGGCTAGATCGTCTAATCAACCTCATACATCTTACGCTATAGCGGCATCTCTCTTAGAATTCTAGTTAAAGAAGATTCTCATCGACAAAATTGATGAAAATAAATCAATGAACAGATACGTTCAAAAAAATCTCTACAATGCATTGATCGAATCGTACAACTCAGACAAAGACCTCTTTGCTTCTTATGGTGATGTTGTGACCCTAAAGAGAGGACGTGATGATCAAGACAAAGATGAAGAACCCTCCGCTGGATCAAACCGAGGGACGAAAAGAATGAGATCAAACAAGGAAGAGTCATCAAAAGAAGCAACTCAAAAGGAGTCTAAGTCTACAAGTTCTTCCAAAGGTGCAACCAGATCTTAACCAAAGTCATCAGGCAAGTCTGCTCAAGCAGAGGAGCATGGTCCAAGGGTTGATGATTTGGAAAAACCATCACATTAAGAGTTTAACACAAGAAATGATGATGTATCGCCTATAAGAGAGGTAACAGATGTTGATGCATGACTGTGGAATCTACCAGGCTCTCAAACTCCTAATCGTGAATGGAATAAAACAAAGACTGTTGACGACCGACCTCTTCAATCATGGATGACTCAGCTGGCTCAAGCTTCAGGCACACAATCCTCATTTAATGAGTTTCTAGCTACTCCCATCGACTTCTCTGCCTTTATCATAACTCGACTCAAGATTAACAATCTGACTCAAGATGTGTTGACCGATCCAACATATGATCTCATGAAAGACACATGCAAGATTATAGTGGAATTAGAATACCACTTGGAAGAAGTATTCAAAGCTACTCATGATCAGTTAGATTAGCATAATCCTGAAGGAAGATCATATCCCCATGATCTCAGCAAGCCCCTTCCTTTAATTCAGAATGTACGAGGTCATCAAGTTATTCCTTTTGATCACTTCATCAATAACGATCTCGAATATCTAAAAAGAGAGAGCTTAAGTCAAAGATGCACAACCTCAATTACCAAGACGAAGGCTGCTAAGTACAGTCATGTTAAATGGATTGAAGACAAAGTTCCTAGAAGTATATGGAGCTCAGTACAAGTTGTCTACGACAAGCATGCCTACTGGGGAACATATCACTGGGATCCAAAACATCAGTCATTCTATGGGTATACTACCAACATGGAAACTTCAAAAGATGTCTACTCAAGACACAAGATAATTGTTGTTACCAGTCTCAAGATCATGGAGTTCTTTAGCTATAAAAATTTAGAAGAGATTATTGTTCGAAGACAGGACGATCAGCTGTACAAGTTTCAAGAAGGCGACTTCAAAAGACTTCGTTGCCAAGACATTGAAGATATGTTACTTTTTCTTGTTCAAGGAAAGCTGACCAACCTCAATTTGGATGAACGGTTTGCACTAAATGTGGCTTTGAGAATGTACACGAGACGCATTGTCATTCAAGAACGTGTGGAGGATCTACAACTGGCAGTTGAAAGCTACCAGAAGAAGATAAACCTCTCAAGACCAGACTCATACCGTTCAGATCTCTGAAAAATGACTCCCTACACTGCTTACCCTGATATCCAAGGCATTATATATCAAGATGACATGGACAGAAATCGTTTGATGCGCACTGATGAGCTTCACAAGTTCAGTGACGGCACACTAAACCATGTTCGTACCGCTCTCAATGATATTGCTACTGGGATTCAAATGGAGTACTTGCCAAAGAGAAAATGGACCAAACAAGACAAGCAGAGAGCTCGGGTGATGATAAATGCCATTGACAAGAAACTCAGAGATAGAAGGTTGATGCGTAGTCTGGAAAAGTTTGTTGGTGGAAGACCTTACAGAGGAGACCTTCGGCTGCTACAAAGAACCATATGATTCTATCATATGATGTTCTTATCACTCAGGTCAAATCTCGTAAATAATTTAAACTTGTGAATTTGTAGATATGTAGTGTAGACTTATGGTGATAATAAGGAGTGCTCGAGTATAAAATTTTTCAAGAATTTCTTAGTAAATTCAAAATTTTCTTCAAATTAGTGTACTCAGCACTATTTTATATACCCTTAAATATTGAGAGGGAGCATTAAAATGTTCCAATTAGATATTGTGTAACATTTTGTCCCTAAACATTTAATCAATTGATATCCAAAATATCAAGGGATTAACATTTTGGATAATGGGAGAAAATGTGATTAAATTGCATCTAATTCATATTGAAATGTGATTATATAAAATGGACTCAATGCACTCTGTACTTAGCATGTACTACGATTACGATGCACATGTTAAGGGGGAGGGAGGTTGTTGGGATTCTTGATTTGATGAGACAAAGTAGATAAAAGAATAAAACAAAAGGACTAAAATTGTTATTAAAGAATTCTACAAGCTGGTGGAGAATAATGTAGATTCTGAAAGATCTCCTTAAGAAGATAAAGATAATAGAAGATATTCCTTAATGTTTAAAAGATTTACTTGTCTAATGTTTATCTTCCTTTGTAAGTCTTGATCTCTCCCTATATAAAGAGATCATAGACACATAGTTTTTTGTGCACAAAAAATATGTAGACGTCTTATAAAGGTGTGTGTGAGTTCTAAACGTGAGTTCTCTAAGTAGACGCCTAGAAGTTGTGTGTAGCCCCCAAGGATCTTTGATCCCTGTTAGATTGTAACCGTTTTAAAATTGATCATCTAGAATTAGGGCTTGATGGAAACATATAGTAATAAAACCTTGTTAGAATAACATTGATTTGTTCTTATTTCGCTGCATGTTATTATCTTTGTTATTCATCCTAGATATAGATCTAAACAATCTGAGCTTAAAACGATCTTTTAATCTTCACAATTGGTATCAGAGCCTCGTGGCTCTCGATCTAGGATCAATAAGGTTTTTGAAGAAACCCTAAACCCTAATTTTCAAGAAATCGATTTGTGGTTAAATTTTTCTGTGGTTTTGGAGTTAAATTGATATAGCAATGTTTACAATTGTCCTCTCTACCTGTTATGGGTATGCAATATGATTGTAAATCATTGTTACTATCAAGGGTTTTCTTTACATCAAATTCGGTCTTTCTTTTTCAATAATTATCAAATTTGGTGACACTAGGGTTTCTTTCAAACCCTAATTCGGTGCTAACTGAAAAAGAAGACTATGAGTATATGACATCAAGATGAAAGCAGCTTGGCGTTTCAATGAAACCCTAATCTAGGGTTTTTACACTTTTTGCTTGATGTCTTGCACAAAAGGAATATGTAGTTCTATACTGCTACGATTGTTGATGTTTCTTGTTGATCGTATTACATAACAAGCAGAAGGTCTATTGGTAACAAGTAGAAGGTCTATTGGTAATATTATTTACAAAGTAACTTTACTCTTGGTTCGAATAAGGTTACTGGTGATTAAAATACGATTTGATTAAAGTTACTGCAAAGCAGTTTGTGTTAAGAATCGATTATACTTTATGCTGCTCAAGGAAGTGACTTAATGCTGCCAGGTTTGGGTATAAATTCATACTGCTTAGGGCACGATTACATGTTAATGTTGTTTGTTTACAATAGTACTGTTTGTATTCACTTACTACTGTCAACGCAAACTAAGAAGAGTATTAATGTTGCTCGTTTATAAACTTAATACTGCCAAGGACGATACAAGATAGAACTTAGTGATGCTAATAACGAGTTTGTGCTGCCAAGGTAACATTACTACTGCTCGTTATATGTTTCTACTGCCAAGGAGAACAGTATTAAGTTTGTATTCCTAGCATTATAAGCAGTTGATTAATACTGCGTGGGATTAAATAGTTTATATTGTTAGTGTTGTCCGAGAAAGAAGTTTATACTGTTAGTGTTGTTCGATATCGGATAACACACGAAGATTGGTTCTCAATTACTTATAAGATCTCGGACAGACAAGATTTAAAGATTTAAAGTCTTGTATTTATAGATTAATTGGTTACGAAGAAGGTTGTTTATCGCTTATTTAGAGTTGAAGTAGAATTATTTAGATTTGTGCTTTATCATATCTCAAATGGCTAACAACGTTTAGAGATAACTTGTTCGTGCTTATAAACGATGTGACGAAGACTTATCAGAATCTAGCATAGGTGTGTGATTTTTCTTATGGTGCTCAATGCTCACATTTGCTATCACTTAGTACTCAGTGTCTCATAGAAGATGAGGATTTTGTCAAGAGGTTGCGATCTACTTATATTTCACAGATTTATTTATAAGTTTGGAGTCACGTGGATTGTACAAGACATAAGACACAAGTTTGGGTTATTCTACTTCTTCATCAAGTTCGTTATACTTAGTTTTCTTCATCAGTAATCATTACATAGAGCCTACAGAATTGAAGATTCAAGAAATGGTTAACATATGGGTTTTAAGGGAAGCTTATTGTTAAAATGTTTAACCATTTACATACACCACTTGAGGGGAAGTGTTTTGTTACTACTGCTGATCTTTATTACTACTGCTAGTTTATGTTTCTACTACTCAAAGTCATTTTTCGTATTATGCTTCATGGTGGGTATTTTGAGTATTGGAAGGCTGGATTAGTAGTTATGGTATATGGTTTATAGCTGTTTTGATCCAAGTTGCATATCTACAGAAGACCCCTATTTGATAATTACAAAAAAGGGAAGAAGATTACAGGTTTATT
>BQNB010062049.1:0-36231 GCA_026074375.1 Tanacetum coccineum
GATGTCACAATCTGCTTGAATGGCTTCAGCTGGAGTCAGTTCAACATATTCCTTAAGCCTTGTTACTCCATCCTCAGTGATAGAAGGCCAAACAAGTGGTCCTTTTTCAACAGAAGCAAGAATCATTCTTCCATGTGGTCTATTCATCATATACAATTCCATTATGCTTTTCCATGAATCATACAAATGTTTTTCAAGCATCGGTGGTTTGTTGTCTCCTCCAGAGAGAAGTGACTTATCAGCAAGGGTCGTCATTGTGGTATCCAAAAGATTACAGATTGATCGATCGGTGGTAGAAAGAAATTGTGTTTGGTTATGTGATTATTGAGTCTTGAAATGAAACTACACGGGATTTTACAATTCTCGACAAAACCGGGAAAACAAGTGTTTGTTTCACGGGATTTTACAAGTGAAAGAAATAACCGTATAATTTTAAAAAACGAGTTGTTAAGTTTAAACTTAATTTGGTTTCACTAGATCGGTTGACAAAAAATTAACTAGTTCGGTCCTATTCGTTCGGTCCTACTCGTTCGGTCCTACTCGTTCGGTCCTACTTGTTCGGTCCTACTCGTTCAGTCCTACTCGTTCGGTCCTACTCATTCGATTGTCACTAGTTCGATTGTCAAGTTTAACTAGTTCGAAGTGTCGAAAGGAAAGATGGAGAACTTAGTGAAACCAAAAAGACCAAATGTATCTTCATCACTTGTGGAGTACATACCAAAAATCCCATACCTTCAACCTTTAAAAAGTAAAATTCCCCATTTGAATTGTATCATCAAAGAATCCTAAACCACGAGGAAGAATCTAGCAAATGACGCAATAATCAATTAAGCGCTTCTCGGGAGGAAACCTGAGTCCCTTTTAATTGTTTGTTTGGTTTATTTTCTATTTTGAATAAATATGTACACCCTTTAAGAAAATTGATTTTCAAACTTAGAAAATCTTCAGTGTGGGGGTGTTACATGCTTGTAATGTCTAATATATGTTATTGTGTGCATTTTATGTATTTGTTTTGTTTTTGTTTGAATAATGAATTAGGTAATGGTGAAGTGGATGCTTTGATGCGAAATCGATTGATCTCACACGCTTATGTTAGCGTTTGCGTAGTATTTTATCATAAGGAGCTCGATCGTGATTTCTTTTGCCCAGGATGTCTGGTTTTTCTCTTACTCTTATTTTTCTATTTTACATACTTTGAAGTTTATTTTTCACATTGAGGATAATGTTTAACTTAAGTATGAGGGGATTAAATAGGGAAAACGAGACCGATTTTTATATTTTTATATTTTTGGGCTAATTTTAAATTTTTTGTATACTTGTTTCCCTTGTGATCTAGTTGTTTCACGCTTATAGGTTAATATATTAGAATAACTGGATCAATCCACTAGTGAAAATACTATAATTTTGAAAAATTCGAAATGTGTCTCAATTAATATTGCAATCCATTCTAGGATCGATAACATCTGCTAGCACATATTATAGCTCTTCCACTAAATTGTAAGGAGTTAAGCATATTTCATATATAACATACATCTTTTATGCTTGAATCTTTTTACTATGAGTGTGCCGGTGATTTTATTTATTCTAGAACTTGTTCTTGTAAATTATTATTAGATCACAGTTAGGGCTGTAAACGAACCGGACGAACATGAACGGAGCCTTGTTCATGTTCGTTCATTTAATTTTAGCCTGACAAATAAACGAACACGGTCACTTAAACGAACGAATATTCTTGTTGTTTAGCCAAAATCCGGGCTGGACCATTGATAGAAAATAGAAAAAGCATAAACTTAATCGATGTCTCGGGACTCATTGTACTTCCAACGTAGAAGTAATCCTTGTTAAAAATATCAAATAAGAGCATGAGATCTTCAAAAGCGTAGAAATTGTTTTCGAAGTTACAAATTGATATAGACCTGCATGACCTCACAATGCTCAGCGGGAATTGTTGGTACACGAAAAGCCTCCGCATAACCTCTATGGGTGCACGGATGTAATTCCGCCCATAGTAACGTTGATCGGACATCGTAACTCTGGGAGTTTTCCAACAAGAGCGAACGGTTTCCGACCTCTTGATTAGAAACGTCGACGATTATGACATTTCGGATTCGTAGAAGTAGGATTTGTAGAAGATTCACCAACGAATTTTGACGAAGAGCGAGTTTTGCATAACTAAGAACAAAATAAGACAAGAAAATATTTTTGTTAACCGTAATCAAACAAGTTTACGGTAGCTCTCTACATTACTTACAAGAAGCAGGAGGTAACGGGTCAGCGCAGAGCGTATAAAAACCTTTTCTTTACGGTCAGACGTTTTGTTGGTATCAGACCCTCCTTAACCTCTCTTTAATAGCTTTGTAATCCTAAAGGTGAGCTATTTTCAACCTAGACACCAACGGTTGATTTTGTTGGATATTTGATTTTTTTGGTATTTTTGATTACTACAAAAATTGAGAAAATAAAAATATTTTTGTATTTTTTTTTATAATAAGAAAATATTCACAAATGAAAAACGGTAACTTCACGGGGAAGGGTCTTCAAATACTAATCTTCAAACGGAACACGAAAATCGTTACACACCATCCTCGGTAGCGGTGTCAAAAATATGATTTTGTTCCAAACACACACACAAAAAAAATGTGGTAAATTAAGAAACAAATACATTAAGAATAGTATACTAAATCCAAAAATGATTTAAAGAATCGCTTTTTACCAAAGCAATTCCTAAACCTCCCGAGTCTTGTCCCCTCGGATCAAGTGTGAAAGAAAATTGGTTTAGTTATTGTTATCCGCAAGTGAAAATAATTTCAAAGGATATGATTTGTTTATTTCCTATTATCTACAGCATAAATCATGCAACGAAGAATAAACGACCTATCCTTTAAGAATTAACACGAAACACACTCAGCAGGAATAATAAACAAGACAAATAAGCAAGTATGACAAATTTAAGCCCTACGAACGCAAATTTAAATTCTAAACCCTCTAAATATTAAAAGAAAATTTTCAGAAAAAGAAATTTATTTTTTTGTTTTTTATTTATTTTTTTATGATTTTTTAAAGTTTTTAAACTAATAAAATGCACAAAAAATACTAAACTATAATTTAAAAATCTAATAAAATTCCAAAAAATTGCTTATGATGTGAAAGATGCAAGAAAATTACTAGTTTATAAAAAACTCAAACGAATAAGCCAGGAAAATTAAAATAAGCACTCGAAGTGCTTATTTGAAAAAGGGGGCCAAAATATGTTAAAAGAATATTGAAAGCACCCTTAGACGTAAAAGTCCTAAGGGCGCAGATGGTTTTAGTGTGTGTGTATAAAAGTGTTGGGGTTAAGGTTGAGGTCAGGGGTTCGAGCCCTGCTCACCCCTTGCTTCCCTATACCCTAACATTTTTATTTTTGAAAAACTTTTTACTCAAACTTTTAAAAAAGCTTATAATAAGAAACTTTTATAAAAGAAACTTTTTGTGAAAACCACTTAATAAGCTAGAATTTAAGCTTAAAAACCACATATTGCACTTAAAAGGATTTTTGGCTTTTTCACAAAACTAAAAAAGCAGATAAGCTAAGATAAGCTTAAGCTTGAGCAAGTAAAGCTTCAAACCCCTTAAAACTAATCTAATAAGCAAAACTGGACATCATTTAAGGACAAATGATAAGCCATAAGCTGAGAAAATCAATTAAGCACTTTGACACAAAATTGTTTACCAAACAGCCAACAAGAACTTTTTGAGCTTATTTTTAAGCAAAGGAACATATCCTTATGGCTTAGTGACTTATACCACTAGAAAGCTTGTCCTACAAACTATTTAAAACTTCAATCAAAAAGCATTTTGAAAATCATTTAAGCTAAGAAAAATCTAATTGAAAAAGCTGATTTCACTGTTTTTTTGGTTTTTTTTGCAAATTTATGAAAAGACAAAGGACTAATTAGCAGACCTAAAACAGATAAGAAAATAAACTAAATGACCTATAATAATCCCTAACAGATTAACTATGACCTATTAACTAATTGTGCACCAAATTTCAAAACTTAATTCTAACTTTTACTAGCTTAATTTTAAGAATGAAAATGGCTATAAGGCCTATTTTGCTATCTGATGCACTTGACACAATTTTAAGCCAAAATTTTAATTCAACAATGTAGACCTTAAGGACATGTATACTACACCTTTTAAACACCAAAATAAGAACAAAAAGCCAACAATTGCAACTTAGAATAGATCTTAAGCTTAAGATGTTATGAATCTGAGCTTATGAACTCAGATTCGAGCAACATTCACAAAAACTTGTTATAACTTGATTTAGCCTAACAAAAACTTTAAATCCTAACCTTATAAACTTCAATATGATATTCAACTTCAATTTAAAGAGCTAAATGGCTCTTGACAGCACTAACTTGAGTTAGTGCTGCCTTGTGCCAAACACCTCTTTAAATTGCTAAAAATCATGTTTAGCTTATAAAGATGAGAATCAAAGATTAGACTTCAAATACCAGATACTTATTAGCTTATAACAGACCTATTAAGCATATTTTAACATTCAAATAAGCTGGAATAATAAGCAAACAGATTATACTAATATTTTTTAGATTTTAAACTATTTTATATCAAAGACTTAAAAAATAACATTTAAACTATCAACTGAATATAATAAACATTAAACAAATATAATAATCAATAATAAGCTATTCTAAATATTAATAAGCTAACAATAAGTAGAAATAAGCTAAAGTGCAAAATTAAGCTATAAAGGTAAAATAAGAACTCACAAAAGCCTTTGCACAAATAGGGCTTATTAATTGCTCCAAGAGCTGATCAACAAAGCTCCAGCTTATCCAGGATAAGCTGGTGAGGTCTTGGAAGCCCTTCCAAGTTTGGTTTCCCTTCCAATTAAGCTGAGGTATATTTAGGAGTGGATTTAAGTATGGATAAGCTCAGTTAAGCTTTGAGAGCTTAACTAAGTATTGAGCTAGCGTATTAGTGATTATAAAAGCTTATTGAGCTTATTAGAACAGTAGTGAGCTTAATCAAACCATAATGTAATTAAGTAAATACACGAATTAAACTTTAACAATATGAAAACTTAACTTTTATTGATTAAACAACTGAGTACAAGCTTTTAATAGAAAATTTACATCAAATTCAGAAACATTAAGCTAAAAATGTTACAATAACCTAAAAATGACTAATTAAGCTAAACTACACTAGATGGCTAAATCTGTGTATGAGACCCTCTTTATATAGGAGAGAGGTGAAACTTTTTTGGCTCTTAGACGCTCCTCCTCTTTTAATCTTGACCCTTCAATTCTTGATTGCCCTCCAAGCATTTGATCACAGCCATTGATAGACCTCCACGCATGATTAGCCAATGATTGGCCTTAGGATTGCCAGCGTGGCTCCTAACGGCGTCATTGCGTGCGTCATAAGCTTCTAGAAAGGTTAAATGTCATCTAAAAAGGGTAATTTGGGTGCAGGGTAATATTAGGGACGAAGGATGAACAGTAAAACTGTTATTTCCCACCCTTTTCTTTTCTTTATTTTGTTTTGTTTGACTGAGGATTTAAAAGGGTTGACTTGGGCTTGGTATAAGGTTTGGGCCGGGTTGAAAGGGATTTATGGGACTAACGGGGGTTAGGTTAAGGGCTAACGGTGTAATTGATTTAGGATGAATGGTGTAATAAGAAAGGATTAACGGTGTAAGGTTTTAGGACTAACGGTGAAATTGTTTTAGGGTTTCTTTAAGGATAAAGGTTTAATGGGATTGGATTTTGGATAAATTTTCCTTCGGCTTTGATTTTTCGTCCTCTTTCCATTCTCGTGCTCGATTTTGTCCGTTTTTGTCTCAATTTTGCCCTTTTTGATATATCCGTTACCTGCACATTCACAAACACAAAAACAAACATATATATGCATTTTTCATTATGTTTTTGGTCATTTGGGGTCGTTTTTCATAGTAAATGGTATGTGTAAAATAGCACATACCATAAGTACACCATAAAAAAATCACCGAAGTTAATATACCAATCGCTTTTTAGCTCGGATATTGTTGCTGTCAGATTAGTATTCACCTTAAATTCCTACACAATTAGGGAAACATATCCGATTTAGTTTGAAATAAATGTTAGTAACACAAAATTATTAATAAGTTGTATTACCTTTTTAAATAAAAATTTATAACCAGATCTATTAAATATTTCCTTCATCAACCACGTCAATGCCCTTGGTATGACATTTGGTTCTTTATTCCACCATAAAATGCTTTGTACACAAGACTCCAGATCTATCAAAAGGTATACAATATTACAAACTGGGTAAATTATACAAATGTGTATAAGAATAAAAAAACATAAGAACGACCTTGAAAGCCCAAACAAACCCAGATAACACATAACTTGGCATATAATTATGTGATCTATTAAGTCCCTTCAGGTGTTCCCATTTGTGTTTTGATACCACGTTGAGAATCTGGTCATACAAATGCCTACATATGTACTCCCCCTATGGGAAAACATTCCATTCATCAATGTTTTCACCAAACGCATGTGACTATCTTCAATTTCGTCTACTAGTAACCTACCCATGAGAATCACCTCTAACGATAACAAAAGATAAACCCGTACTGCATCTTCGTCACTTAAATCACCAAATAGTTTTTCATCCTCAATAACACCAACTAGGTCTAGGTTGATAACCTTAACACCGACTTTGTTAGGTAATACCCTTGATACAAAATTAACATGACCTGACCTCCATAATCGAAAACTAACAGTTCCAAAACAAAGTGTTGTTACAAGTGAAAACTCAGCCTGACCAAAATGTAAACTTTGACCTTTGACATGATAGATTATGGGCATTTCATAATGAGCATCATCTATAAAACCTTGTTTATGAAAGATGTAATGTATCAGATGTGGCTCATAGTCAAAGAAGGAAAGTTCCAACCATTTTCTGAAACAAGAACTCCTAAATAAATTCCTTCGTCTCTCATTCAATTTCTCTTTTATTAAAGAAAAATATTTCAGTTTACTTCTGATGATGACCCTGGCTTCATACTCCTTGATAAAAAAATTTATAAAATGATTAAAATGTTTCACATCCGGAATAAATTAAACGAAACAACCCATCCCAACTGAAAAAAGTATGAGATGATAAAATGTTTATAAAATTGTTGCAAGGCTCAGATCTGCAAAGGAGGATACCACACAAAACCTGCCGGACAAGTTCCAGGTTAATGTGCACCACAGACACTCAATTACCAAACAATATCATCATTGCCATAATTATCCCATAACACCCGTAAAAGTGATAAGTTTTTTATCACTCTTAGTAACACATCTTAGTAATGTCGGCACAGGTGAGAAAGACAAACCCTTCTCATAAGAAACTGTTTAATTAGCATTAACGGCTAACGTAAACTGTATCCGGCCAAAGTTTAAGGCTCAAATAAAAGGGAAAGGTTATAAGAAATTTCAAGTGAGTCACGGCTGCATACTACATGAGTTGCCTAGCCAAGCAACATCACTCAATTTCTTCTAATGTGTTCAATTATATTTATCATCGCCTTATCAGTCAAATGCATAATACCGATGTTATACCAATTTATGTTTACTGTGTTTAATGAATAATATACCAAACAATATGTAGTGGCTACACACATAATGATCAAAAGTCATGCCCAACAACATCAACATTTTACCACTAAATCAAATTTAATGAAATATTTGTTAAACAAATCATTCATACCATGTAGTTACCAAAAATAAAATTTATCCCCCATTGTTTAACATGTTTTATACAACCTTAATATCTGTATTATGCATAAATAAAGTAAAATATAATAATTTATACATAAAGCGTAACTTTTAATTCATTGCTAGAAGTTTCATAAACGAACATACACAAAATATCAAGGATTAGGAAAGTATAACTTATCAGTTAACCCTTGAACAACCACACTTAGTACAAGACTTAAAACTAGAGGAATACAACAATGACAGATACTTAGAGTGAGCACAAACGACAAACTATATAGAACAAAAGCTTCATTTGCGACGCAACTAGTTAATCAAAGAAATTTTCTTAAGAACCCTAAGATGTATCTCAGTGATAGCCTTCATCAGAGATCTTGTTTTGGCCATGTCATGCTATTGAAGTTGCTTGATTAACTTCAAGCTCTCAAAAGCGTCATGTGACAATTTAAAAGCATGCAACTGACAAATTAACTCTCCCCTCTCCTTAACACGAGTACATAGTTTTTGAGCCATGTTTTGCAATTCATGAACTTGCTTAAGGTCCTTATCATTTTCACAATCAAAGTAAAATGACAACTTGTTCCTAAATTCGTTAGAGTTTGAGGCCAAAGCAAGTTGAGGTAAGTGTGACATTGTAGAAGAATTATTTATTAATTTCAAGATATGTTTGGAAGTTATAATTGATAATGAAAATACCAGGCTGATGATTCCCTTAAAATAGAAAAAAATTTAAAGTTGTGGTAATTTTTTCAACAGTTGGGTCATGTCAAATAAATATGTGATTATTTTATTCAAATCACATTAAAAGGACTAATTAACTGACTCTAATACCAACACAAATATAATAATAAGATAAATTGGATTCCTTATTATACTATCTATAAATAGTATCCAATACACAAATAACCAGTTGAACAATTTTATTTATTTAAAAAAGTTTTAAAAATAAATTAAGGTTTTCAGATGATAAGTCTTTCGCCTATTTAACACATTCTAGTTGTAGAAACTTTGTATACTATAAAATTGTGTTTCAGGAAAAATATATGTATTATCATCACGTTTAATCAAGCATCACAAAAGAATGTCCAGTAACTTATAATATACACATGTAGTTTAGGTAAAACATAATATTTATTTCATTGCCATTAAGAAACCCACAAACAGAGAATACCAAACCATATAAGAACAACATAGATAACCCTGTACAACAAGTTGGAAACAAAAAACAAGATGGACCACTACTATTAGGGAGCAGATTAGACTACATCACTACACCATGCCGCTTTAATGCCCGAGCAACTGATCAACAAAAGCTATTTTTTTTAAAAACATTAAGTCTAGTCTCACGTATACTTTTAAGCAAAGCCCTTTCTTTAACCTTGTCAGCATTTTGCAATTGGGTCAATAACTTGACACTCTCAAATGCATCTATTGACCAAGTAAAGCTTTTGAGTTCCATAATTAACTCACCTCTCTCCTTTACACGACATTTGACATCTTGGGCTAGAGTCTCTAGATGACATACTAGATTAATGTCCTTTTCATTTTCATTTTCAAACCATAAAACCAACATGTCTCGTAGACAAATTTAGTTTGTAGCATAAGATAGTTGAGATAAGATAAACATAGTTGAGAAATGGTAGATTTTGATAAGTTGTATTCAAAATACTAACCAAAACATCCTATAAAAAGATAGAATTCTTGTATAAATTTTTATTTATTTATTGAAAAGTTAATGATACACTTGGTCATGTCCAAGTTGAATAGTTTAGTGGAGAATTTATGGCATATATGATTTTAGTCCATAAAGGCAAGTACATTAAAGTAAATGCATTCACACTACCTTCCAAGAAATAACATATTTTACTAAACTCATTTGAAAATAATCTCCAAAAGTCTTTAAACCAAAATAGAAACAAGTCTTCAATGGTCTGAGTCATTTCTTGATCAGTTAATGCATCTGATGTTATATGATTTTTAAGGCATTCCATTTAGGTGTATTCTCAATGTGAAACTACGAAATGCTTAAAAATCAAACTACTAAACTCATTGTGACACTGCCAGTTACATTAAAAAAATAATAAACTTATTTAAAAAAACAAGTCTCTTAGGGTTCGAGTTATTTATTGATCAAACAACCACTTGCTTAAAACAAACTACTTAACTAATTCCATACAAGTCTCCCAAAGTTAAACTATTAAACATAAACAAGTCTCCCATGGTTTGACTATTACATATTTGGTGTTAAACTATGAATAATAGAGTCATGTTTACTTTATATGTATTCTCATTGTGACACTACCATTAACCAAAAATAAATTAATAAACTTATTACACAAAACAAGTTGCCTAGGGTTTGAGTCATTTATTGATCAAACAACCACATGCTCAAAAACCAACTACTTAAGTAATTGCATCATAGTCTCCCAAGGTCTTTATACAAAACAAAAACAAGTCTCTAATGGTTTGAGTTATTTCTTTATCATTTTAGGAATCTAATGTTCTATCCTTTTTAAGCCATTTCATTTACACTTAAACTACCATTACAGGTTTGGTGTTAAACTATGAATACTAGAGTTAAGTCTACATTTAAATGTATTCTCAATATTAAAAAAATAAAACAAAATAACTTATTGATAAAAAAAATATGCCAGGATTTCAGTAATATATTGATCAAATGTTGACTATTTGCCTAAAAACAAACTACTAAACTAATTGAATACTAGTGTCCCAAAGTCTTTATACCAAACAAAAACAAGTAACCCATCGTTTGAGTCATTTCAAGGCATTACATTTACACTTAATCTGCCATTACATGTTTGGTGTTAAACTGTTAATACTAGAGTTATGTCAACAAATAAGTGTCTTGTAATTTCTTGATCAAATAAAAAATTTCCTAAACAGTCAATACTAACCTATTTCAAAACTAGTCTACCAAACTATTTTAACCTAATTTAATGAATCTGATGATCAATCCTTTTTAAGCCATTGCATGTACCATCTGATAATGAGTCTTCCAAAGTTTTTATACAACAAAAAAACAAGTCTCTTAGGGATTGAGTCATTTATTGATCCATTAAGGCATCTTATGTTGTATCCCTTTTTAGCCAATGCAGATGCATTTATAAATATTCTGCCATTACAAGTTGGGTGTTTAATTGTATATAGTTGAGTCATGGCAACTTTTAATTGTATTCTTAATGTGAAACTACCACTCATAGTAAAACAAGTTTGCCAGGGTTTGAGTAATATATTGGGGAGATTAAACAACAATTTGCCTAAATATAAACTACAAAACTAATCTCATACTAGTGTCCCAAAGTGTTTATACGAAACAAAAACAAGTATCCAATGGTTTGATTCATTTCTTAATCAGTTAAATAATCTTGTCTTTAATCATTTTCAAGGCATTGCATTTACACTTAATATACCATTACAAGTTGTTGGGTTTTAGAAGACTTTACAACTTACTGCTGCTGGTTCAACATTGGTGCTGCTAGTGAAGATTTAGTGCTATTGAGAAAGATTGAAGAAAACAGACTAAGTCTTTAGTACTGTTAGTGTATAGTTAGTACTGCTAGTACATTGTTAGTACTGCTAGTATAGTTAGTGCTGTTAGTAGTAAATTAGTGCTGCTAGCATATAATAGTTAGTGCTGTTAGGAGATATGCATGAGTTAAATTAGGAATAGATATGCATTTTGTAAGCCCATTAGGGTTTTCCTTGGTGTATAAAAGGAACCCTAGGCATAGTAAATAGATATAGATCAATATAGATCAATTAGCAATCATAGCTTGTAACCTAGTACGATTCAAGTTATAATACAAAGATCTTTTATGTTTACTTAATATTGTTCTTCTTAGCATTGTTGATTAGTTTCCGCATAATCAATAGTGTTCAATCAGTGTTTCATTATTTTATCTAAAGTAACAAACCCTTTGCAAGCTAAAGGTTCAAGATCTATCCAGTTAGGGATCCACAATTGGTATCAGAGCGGGTTGCTCTTGATATCTAGGATTGTTCAAGGTTTTATACGTGTTTTATCTTCTGGTTTTGGTATTTATGATGTTTGGCAGCAGCAGATTTTCAGAAATTTTAGGGTTCCCAACAAACCTTAAAATGCTAGGCAAAAAGAAGATACTGTGTTCGGTTCATTGATTGAAGAAGGTATAGCAGCAGGTGATTTGATCAGGATCTGATGGTACAGGTATGAACAAAACCTAATTTATCTAGGGATTCAAAAAGATTCACAAGAGGCTGCTGTAGGGTCTATTGGTATGAGTTTATTTAATTGTGAACGCATGATGATTTTGATGTATGATCTGCTGGTACTGAAATCATGGTTGCTGCTGTTTAAATCATTGGCTATTATGATGTTCGTGTTTGGATTTGCTTATATTTGTTGTAGCAACAAAGACGAATGATAACAGGCTTTAAGAAACAAAGAAGCAACAGGTTATTGGATCTGATGACAAACAACTGGGGTTTGTTTAAAACCCTAACTCGATGCCCAGATTGTTGCTTGTTACTGGTGAGAGATCAGCTTGGTTTCATTGATGCTTTTGTGTTCAGTAAGTCTATTAATAGGATTAGTGACACATCAGCAATGACTCAGTAACAGATAAAGTGTCACTAATAGCATGGGAGGAAGGAGACATCAGCATTGTGACAGATTAGCAAGAGTTCAGCAACAGGTCAGTGACAGTTTAGTGACAGCTTTCTAACAGAAAAAGCGTTGCTGATTGGTTTTTGGATGGTTTGTACCGCTAGCGTTTTTCACTTAGTACTGCTGGGTTTGATTGTTAGTACTGCCAGAGTACTTTGTACTGCTAGATTTGTTCGACATGGGACAACAGACGTGTTTGGATCTCGGATATAACTATTTTTCTAAATAGTTTATTCTTATTGATTTTATGGCTCATTTTTGGAGATTATTTAAAGATGTGATTACAAAGACAATTGAATATTGCTTATTTGATGTTGTGGCTGAGTTTCACAGATGCGTGTTCTTATCATATCTTAAAGTCGTGTTTATAGCAGGACATTGACTTTAAAGATAACTTGTTTGTGCTTACAATGGTGTGACGAAGACTTGTCAAAATCTAGCAAAGGTATGTGATTTTTCTTATGGTGATCAATGCTCACATTTGCTATCACTTAGTATGTGTCTCATAGAAGATGAGGTTTTTGTCAAGAGGTTGCGGTCTACTTATATTTCAAAGATTTATTTATAAGTTCGACGTCACGTGGATAGTGCAAGACATAAGACACAAGTTTGGGAGATTCTACTTCTTCATCAAATTCGTTATACTCAGTTTTCTTCACCAGTGATCACTACATAGAGCCTACAGAGTTCGAGATTCAAGAGATGGTAAACATATTGGTTTCAGGGGAAGCTTATTGATTAAATGTTTAACCATCTACATGCACCACTTGAGGGGAAATGTTTCCAAGTTGCATATCTTCAAAAGCCCCTATTGGATGATTACAAAAAAGGGAAGAAGACTACAAGATATATGATTTGCAGCTTATTTATGTGTTGTGGCATATTCAAGAAGATCTTAAGTCAAGGGGAAGCTTTGAAGATTGTTTCATTCATGAAGATTGTTTTATAATATCAAATAGGAAAAGATTGTTAGGATCTCAGATTTGATGATTGCAAATTTACATATGCATAAATGAAGACGAATGAAACAACAAGGGATTAATATGACACTTTGGTATTCTACATATGGAAGAATTATAAGCTGAAAGATTTCCATGAAGATAAGCATTGAAAAGTCAAAGAATATCAAAGATAAAGGAAGGTTTTAATTAGCTTCCTAATACAAATTAAGTTAGCTTCTTATGTGAGCTTAGTTTTCTTGTAAACCCTCTATATAAAGGGTATTAGAGGCGTCTATTTTAGAATATCCATCATAGTTAGATCTCTCCAATGAGAGTCTAATAGTTAGTAGATAGTAATAGATGTATTATAGACATCTATGTATTAGTTAGTATAGCTCCAAGGATCATTTGATCTTGGGGATATAGTGAATAAAGAAAAACTTGAAGTAACATTGATGTTCTTATTTATTCCGCTGCATATTATGTTATTCAATGTTATTATATCCTAGATAGGCTAATCGATTCTCCACAATTGGTATCAGAGCTTATGTGGAAACTCTGAATAAGAAGAACTCCATTATTTGAAGAAGATTTACAATCAAACCAGGAAGATGATAGAACAAGACTCTCCTCTACCAACTATAACAGCAATGAAAATCCACATCTAAATCTCAGAACTTGGCTTTTCTTTCTTCTAAGAATACAAGCAGCACTAATCAAGTTAGTACTGCTAGTGGAAATTTTGGAGTTAATACTGCTGGAGGAACTAGTTCAACAAGTCAGGTTTCATCTACTCCAGGTGCTGATGAAGTAGTATGCTCTTTATTTGCACAACAGATAGTGAGTCCTCCACTTGATAATGAGGATTTGCAGCAGATTGATCAAGATGACTTGGAAGAATTGGATATTAGATGGCAAGTAGCCATGTTGACTGTTAGGGTGCATAGATTCATTAAGAAGATAGGAAGGAACTTGGATTTCAAAGGAAAACAACTTGTTACCTTTGATAAGTCAAAAGTTGAATGCTACAACTGTCACAGGAAAGGGCACTTTGCTAAGGAATGTAAATCAAGAAGTAACCAAGGGAAAAGATCTTATGCTGATAATGACAGGAGGAATGCAACAACAAATGAACCATCATCACAAGCACTGGTGGCTCAAGATGGTCTAGGAGGCTATGACTGGAGCAATGATTTTGATGAACCAATTAATTATGCTTTAATGGCCATCTCCTCCTCAAGCTCATCAAGTTCTTCTGACAATGTGGTACAAAACTATTCTAAACAATGTATTGAATATTTTAAAACTCTTCAAAAGAACTTTGATAGTGAAAGAGAAAAACATAGCATAGCCAGACTAGAAATTCAAGGTTATGAGTTAGCCTTAGAATCTCTAGAATCTAGAATTCTTGGACATGAAAAGAATGAACTGGCTTGGGGTAGTTTTAAAACTATGAGCTTAAGTGCAGAGAAGTAAAAATCAACAACCTTAAAATGGAACTAGAAAAAGTTGTTAAGGAAAGAGATGAGTTGAAAGTTAAGATAGAAAAATAGGAAGAATCTTCCAAGGGTCTTAATAAAATACTCAACAGTCAAATGAGTGCTAAAGATAAAATGGTATAAGATATGGCACACAATTGGATGAAATGAGTAACAAATCTGAAACTGATAGTGAGATTAGTATGAGTGTTTTTGAGGTTAGATCAAGTGATGAAGAGCTCACACCAGCAAATGATAGGTTCTCCAAAGCAGATGGGTATCATGCTGTTCCCCTTCCTATAACAGGGAACTTCCTAACCCCAAGAGCTGACATATCATTTGCAAGTTTAGATGAAAATGCCATTAGAAAGAAAATCATTGATTCAAAAACTGATACTAGTAAATCTAAAACTAGTGAGACTGTAGGTAAAACAAATGAAGTAAACATAGAAAAACCTAAGTCTGTCCATGAACCAGTTATGCCTAAACCAATGATTAACAGAGACAAAGTCATCATTGAGGATTGGAACTCAGATGACGAGGATGATGTGTCTGCTATAAAAACAGTTAGTCTTGTTAAGACTAATGAGACTCAAACAGTTAGAAATCGAGTTGATAAAATTGGTCAAATTTCTCAAAAAGAAGGGATTGGATTTAAGAAAATAAAAGCTTTCTTTGTCTGTAAAAGTACTGACCATTTGATCAAAGATTGTGATTTTCATGACAAAAAGAGTCCAGAACCTAAGCTGAAAACTGTGGGCAATACTGGTCAAAGGGTGATCAAACTAGTATGGGATAATGCTAAAAGGGTTAATCAACAAAAAATTACAAATAATTTGAAATACCCTCAAGCAAGAAGGTCTTTTGTCCCATCAGCAGTACTAACCAGGACAGGTTTGGTTAATCTTGTTAGGCCAAATGGGAAAAGAGCAGTACATACTGTTAGTACTGCTAGGCCTATTAGTACTGCTAGGCCTGTTAGTACTGCTAGGCCATTTGCCCCAAAAATAGCACAAACTGGTAGTGCAATTAGACCAATTTACCCAATAATGGACAATGTAAGACCAAGAGCCTCATATTCACCAATCAGGAGGTCTTACGACACAAAACCAGCTTTTAGAACCAAAAACTTAAAACAAGATGTTAAAACTTTTGGAATTAAAAATATGACTACTGCTGGGACAAGAGCAGTAGTTAATACTGGTAAGGGTAAGATGGATAATGACCTTAAGAAGTCAATGTGGGTTTGGAGGCCCAAGGGAAATTACATGGATCATGTTGTTGGAAACACAAAAAGTGTCGGTCACTTCCAAGTTGTAACAGTCTTAGCTTATAGTTAGTGTAATGATTAGATTAGTAATCTAATCCGGCCCAAGACCCATGGGAAGCCCATCATAGCCCATGGGCCGACCATCTATGTACTATATAAACCCTCTCCTAGCCTTGGAGAGGGGTTGGTTGTTGGTTGTTCCATTTGTAACATTTCATCATAATACACTTCATCCATTTTCCATCCTTTCTATCTCTAACATCACAACCCACATCTCACTCTTGTTCTTGGTTTGATCATAAGATTACTAGAATTCTACAATTGGTATCAAGAGCCATGGAGTGGTGTGTTTAGTTTTTTGTGTTTGATTTGTGTTCAAAAACCTTTACAAAGAGCAAAATAGTGATTCAAATTTTTTTGGCTTAAAAACCTTAAAGTTTTCATTTTTATTGTTCCTATAGGGTTAGTAACACTAGTTGTACCAGAATTTTTTGCTAAAAACCATTGAAAATCGTGTTTTTTTGAGTTTTGAAGATTTGAGTTTCGAAGTAGTTGGGACCGAACGAGTTGGACCGAACAAGGAGACCGAACGAGTAAGCCGAACAAGTCAACCGAACTAGCATATTCTAGTTTGAACCGAACGAGCATTACTCAAGTTGGAACCGAACGAGTTCTTTCCTAGTGACAACCGAACGAGTTCTTTCCTAGTGACAACCGAACGAGTTCTTTCCTAGTGACAACCGAACAAGCAGGACCGAACGAGTAGGACCGAACTAGGTGTACTTTGACAATCGAACTAGTGATAACCGAACTAGCAGGACCGAACGAGTAAGGACCGAACAAGCTAATTCTTTGATAACCGAACTAGCAGGACCGAACGAGTAAGGACCGAACAAGCTAATTCTTTGTTAACCGAACTAGTGAAACCAAATTAGATTTAAACTTAACAAACTCATTTCTAAATTATACGGTTCTTTCTTTGACTTGTAAAATCCCGTGAAACAAACACTTGTTTTCCCGGTTTTGTCTAGAATTGTAAAATCCCGTGTAGTTTCATTTCAAGACTCAAAAATCACATAACCAAACACAATTTCTTTCTACCACCGATCGATCAATCTGTAATCTTTTTGATACCACAATGACGACTCTTGCTGATAAGTCACTTCTTTCTGGAGGAGACAACAAACCACCGATGCTTGAAAAACACTTGTATGATTCATGGAAAAGCAGAATGGAACTTTATATGATGAATAGACCACATGGAAGGATGATTCTAGCATCTGTTGAAAAAGGACCACTTGTTTGGCCTTCAATCACTGAGGATGGAGTAACAAGGCTTAAGGAATATGTTGAACTGACTCCAGCTGAAGCCATTCAAGCAGATTGCGACATCAAAGCTATAAACATCATTCTCCAAGGCCTACCAACTGAAATCTATGCTCTTGTGAGTCAACATCGGGTGGCAAAAGATCTTTGGGAGAAGATTAAACTGCTAATGCAAGGAACGTCATTAACAAAACAAGAACGTGAGTGCAAGCTGTATGATGAATTCGATAAGTTCACTTACAAGAAAGGAGAGACGCTACATGAGTACTACTTGAGGTTCACTCTGTTACTCAATGATATGAACATTTACAAGATGCCATTGGAGCAGTTTCAAGTAAACACCAAGTTCTTAAACACTCTTCCTGATGAATGGAGCAAATTTGTTACTGATGTTAAATTGGTCAAAGACTTGCACACTACCAATGTTGATCAGCTTCATGCTTACCTGCAACAACATGAAAGACATGCAAATGAAGTTCGTTTGATGCATGAACGCAACCCCGATCCTCTTGCTTTAGTTGCATCTCACCAATTAACTCAGCCAGCTTATCAATCTCATCTACACACTCACCCACAGTCTCTATCTCAACTTCACGTTTCACCATATCAGTCTTCACAGTTTGTTACACCTTATCAAACTCAACAATTCACAACCAATCAATCAACACCTCTTTCAATTACTTATCCAACAAATGAGTATCAATCCACCGTTCACCACAACGTTTATTCTCTCAACAACCATCAATTACCCACAGTTGGAATCTGCCCCACAAACCTTCCGCAGCAAACAACCTGACTTTCCCATCAGACTCCAGTCTAGATGTTTCAGTGTTCCAGGTTGGGGAAAGATCGATTGACGCAATTTAATCACATGATGTCATTCTTGACTGCTGTTGTCACATCGCGGTAATTCCTACTACCAACAATCAGTAAGGGACTTCGTCTCAAACCCTCGTCAACAAGCTTCACATCTATGATTGAAAAGAAACAGTGCACCTGTTCAGGGGAGACAAACTTTCTTATGCTGCTGAACAACAAGAAAATTCAACTGGTGCAATGTGGTAGCAACACGGGGAATACAAAAGGACGGTAATTTGTTCATTGCAAAGGGGGAAGGTCATATTGCCAGCAATGCACAAAAGCCCAAGAGGAAAAGGGGTTAATGACACATGTTTAACGAATAAAGTGTTGTTGGTTCAGCTAAGCAGTTTGTGGACAAGCTTTAACTGCGGAACGATGATAGCATTCTTGGCAGATCCAGGAATTCCCTGACGTTCAAAACCTCTAGACATTTTATTAGCCCACAATGTGCTTAATCAAGCCGTGTCTAGATGCTTAGACTCTATGATGTGATGTACTCAATTTCAGCCAGATTGCTCTCAGGCCAAATCTTTCAGGAATGGATCAGATGCACTCTTGAGGTACACAAATCAAGATAATCTGATACAACTAATGACTTATTCAATCAAGTGTGCAGATCTGACGTCTTCTGAACAGTCTAATGATGTGAGTCAGTCAGAAACTGATATAATCAGTGATAGCAATATCATTCCTTATTCTCAGTATCTGAGTGAAACACAACAGGAAACTGTTCAAAATTCTAACTCTTCTGCTCAACAAAGATTGTCTTGCATATAGTCTTGTTTGATCAAATAACTACAAGGTGGGACGCATTGACACTGTTTAATAAAAGCTTGGACTACCGAGCTTGACAGATATAAAGAAGCGATTAACGATTTTAAAGAAAAACAAAATGTTGAAAACAAGTTTTTTCAGATCAACTAGGGAACGTTTGCGAGATTGTACATCTTAAGCAAAATCTTTTTCGAACAA
Source organism: Tanacetum coccineum (assembly GCA_026074375.1). Lineage (NCBI taxonomy): Eukaryota > Viridiplantae > Streptophyta > Magnoliopsida > Asterales > Asteraceae > Tanacetum > Tanacetum coccineum. The sequence continues at coordinate 19,272 of BQNB010062049.1, forward strand.
GTGCAAGAAAAGGATTGTTTAATGAAAACAGTTTCCTGAACTAAAACTAGGTTGAAAGTAGAAAGAAAAACAGAAATATTGAATGAGAAATTGATTTAGAAAAGAAATAATCAAAGCAACTTGACAACATACATTTTCAAAAGGGTCAATCTGCGTCAACTGTTCATATGATGACTAAATCCAAATTTTGTTATGATCATTCTCGAATCAAGCTTCGGTTTTGAAAAAACCTTTTTGTCGAAGAAAGCTCGGGAGGTCATGCCAAAGCTGGTTAGACGGGACTACCCTTCTTAAAATGGATGCTATTGTAGTTCCTGATTCTGATGAAACATTAGAGCTTCGTGAAAGAGTCGTTCAAAAATGCTTTTGAAAGAAACAATATCCATTGTTTGTGAAACATTAACATGAACACGAAAACCAATAATTATGCCATTCTTCAAAACGATTATACAAACGATTTGTTCGGACAACTGATTATATTATGACATGCCTATTGGAAAGCGACCTTCGATTCCCACTTTAGACCCATCTCCTTCTTCCACAACCGTGATCCAGTTGAGCGGTTCAAAAGAACTTTCCTACAGTAAGTATGGTGGAATAATAGCTTTGAAAAAGCTTAAACGCCATTTAATGGCTTTGATCAGGTCGTATTGTGTCAAAGAAAGAAACCACTGCCACAGCTATCACTGGAGGGCACGTGGGGGTTTGAAACATACAAAGGCTTGTTTTCGAGCGGAATTATTCCGTTTGTAAAAGTATTAAAAGATATCTTAATAACTTCAACCAAAAACTTGGTTGAAGAACTTGACGATGTCAAAAAGTCTTTATCGATGGGAACAGGCTGACGAACAAACAACGCTTGGAGTCAGAAGAACTTTCGAAGTTAAAATGAATCAAGTTTTGAGTGAAACGAAGACTCTTTGCACAAGCTATTGATAGGATATTGTAAAGACTGTTGTGAATTTATCTGAGAATGCAAATGGTGAAATGTGGATGAATGGCCAAAAGTGTCTCGAACTTGAGAACTGTGCTTGTCAGAAAAAGGATTTGTGGATACAGAACCATTACGATCATACTTTGCACGTGTTTTAAACTCTTGAAAAAAACATTGCATCACTTTGGAAGCCGATTTCACACACTTAATCATGAAATTTTTCAACAAGGAAAACAGTGTTTTTAAATCAAAAAATGCTCGATTTTTACACAGTGTTTGAATTAGTGAATTGAAAGCTCTAGTCTCAAGCGAAAGGACACAAGTAATTGTCAAGTTGAAAAGAACAAATTAGTTCCCTTCAAAGGAAATGTGGAGATTAGTTCGTCAAAGATGGACATGGATGAAATAGAGACACTTAACATAGAATTGGAACAATAGAGTGACAAAACATTGTTACTGAGAATGCGCATTTGAAACAGACCTTATAAACAAACCTTTATGACTCGATTAAGCAAAAAAACGTGTTCAATCAAAAAAAGAACAATGTGATGCTTTAATCAAGCAGTCAAAATAAGTCTGGGGAGGTTTGCTTGATTTAAATGCAAAACTTCAGGACCAAGTTTGGTCCATAGCAGCCCTACAAAAATGAGTTAAGGGAACTTAAAGGAAAAAGCGATTAAATATCAAGGAGTTCTGTGACCACTCTGTTGATCCAAACGTGTCTAAGGATAACATGGAACAATCACTCCCAAATTGTTGAACAAGAAGGATGTCTCACTCTTCGTTATTAAGCATACCCAGAAGAAGCTTTTGATCCATTAGGGATAATAGATCGAACATGTAAAAGAAAATTCTATCAAGATCCACTTTTAGAGTCTGCCTTTAGGTACACCAAAGTCATCAGGATTTGTTTCACACATAAGTAGATCATGCCCTAAGTATCAACATTGTGGTCCTCAATTTTGAAGCAATACCGAGGAAACGGACACGAAATTTAGTTTGCCGAATCATTCCATCCACAGAAAAAACAAAACCAGCATCGAACTTCAAACATAGTTTCTAACAAGCGTATTGTTGTGTTTGCATTCTACATGGGTTAAAGAGCTTTCTACTAGTGCTAGCGGATCACAGCCTTCAGGGCCAATACAAAGAAAGATAGGATTTTGCAAGCACCAAGTAGTAATTCGAAGAATAAAGTAGAAGCTCACCCTAGGAATGTTAAATCTAGTTTGAATAAAAAGAATGGTACTGTTAATGTTAATGGATCTGCGGTTGTGCAGAATCTCAAGAAACAAGATAATTCTGATTGTGTTGGTAATGATTGCATGGGTCTTCTGATATGTGTGTGTTTTAATGCTGTGAATGATGTGTGAACTCTCGTGCTAAACCTAACAAGAATAAACCTAAGAAAAGTTTGGAAACCATCAGGAAAGGTCTTGTTCACTCAGATAGGATATACTTGAGGACTACCCGGTCGGACCTTCACTATTATAGGAATGTCGTGCCTTTAACTAGGATTACCACCCATCATCCACTAATAATGAAGTGCCTTCTAGGAAAACCAATAGTCCTTAGATCTGAATCACCCTAACTTGTGCGTTAAATTGGGATACTCACGGCACACCTTGGAAAGAATAAAAAATGCTTGAGTTGTTAGGCAACATAAGGTTTTACAAACCATGTCTGCTAACAAACAGGAACCAGTAAATCCTGGGGATCACAAAAAACCAATATTCCATCTACGTCTTTGAATGAATGCAGGTTGTCCAATCGTCTCTGGTATTTGGATTCCGGTTGCTCGAAGACATGACGGAGATCGCTCTCAGCTCACCAATTTCGTCCAGTAAATTACTCTGGGTACAGTTAAATTCGGAACGATCAAGTTGCAAGATAATGGGTTTTTGGAGACTATCAGATTGGGAATGTTACAATTCAAGGGAAGATTACGTTGAAGGACCTTGGGCATAATCTATTTCTGAGGGACAAGTCTGTGATTTCAAATCTTGAAGTGGCTTTTTCGTCAACACACGTGCTTCATTTCGGCAATCTGGAAGATGGGATTTATGACGGGATCTCGAGGGATAAAAAAAACACCTTTATTACTCTCTCTCTTGGGAATATGATGGCATCCTCTCTATTTTTCTATTGTCAAAGCGTCTAAAACCAATAGTCTTGGTTTAGGCATCGTCGTCTCTCTCTATTTGAACTTTGGTTCTATCAATCATCTGTCAAGACATGGAACTTGTACGAGGTTCCCAAGCTCAAAGTTTTTATTTTGATTTTGATGAAAGATCACTTATGTTCTGCATGTGCATTAGGCAAACGTTCTAAGAAACCGACAAACCCACTATTGAAGACACCAATCAAGAAAACTCTACTGTTGCATATGGATCTATGTGGGCAATGCGTTTTTTGGTCGTTGTTTGTCGCGTTATTTAGATATGTCCGTGGAAAGAATACATCCTCGTTATTGTTGATGACTACTCTCGATTTACTTGGTAAAATTGCCTTGCGTCAAAAGATGAAGCTCCTACGCTTTTATTATCAATTTTTTTGAAGATGATCAAGTACGAACTTAAGGAAACCATCCGACGCATCAGAACAGTACTGGGAACTGAGTTGTTAATCAGGACCATTGCTGGAATTATATGAGAAGTTGGCATCTCTCATGAAACATCAGTTGCACGACTCTCCAAGCAAAACAGTGTTGTTGAAAGACGAAATCGTCGATTAATAGAAGCGCACGCATATGTTAATTTTATGCAAAGCTCCTTTTTTATTTCTATGGGCCGAAGCGGTTGCCACTGCCTGTTATACTCAAAATCGTTCCATTATACGCCAGCGTCACGGTAAAACACCATATGAGCTTTTGCACAACAAACCTCCCGATCTATCTTATCTACATGTGTTTGGTGCACTTTGTTACCCAACGAATGATAGTGAAAATCTGGGTAAGTTACAACCAAAGGCTGATATTGGTATTTTCATTGGATATGCTCCCACAAAGAAAGCTTTCCGGATTTACAACAGAAGTACTAGACGAATCATTGAAACTATTCATGTTTTCGATTTTGTTGAGCTGACTTATGGCTTCTGAACACAGCAGTTCAGGACCGCTCTTCATGAATGACTCTGTATCACTCAGTTTAGGGACTCTGCCAAACCATTTTCTCCTTCAACACCATTTGTACACATCGAAGATCTGATGGGATTTGTTGTTTCAACGGAATGTTTGATGAGTCACTTTTAATGTGATTTCCATGCACCAGAAGTAATTGCTTTAATTCCTGAAGCAGTTGAACCTGACAGCACGGTATCCATGGTTCACCTTCCTCAACTATCAGTTGAGCCAGAGTGCACCATCCACCATGTACCTTATACAACACAAGGAACTCAAAACTCCAATTCTTTCTCATGAAGTTGAATGAAGATAATCATGAGTTTGAAGTTGCAATATGGGTATGATCGTACTTCGTATTCCAATCTATTAGCAGACGTTCCTTCTGATCAAATCTTCATCAGACGTTATTCATACTATCGTGCATTCCGATCACAAGTTTATGAACACACTAGCAAATGACGATAGGAACCCTACCACTAGAGAAAATAAACGGTTGCTCTTGATAAGCGACAGTTTCATCGATCAACGTTCATGACTCTCAAGCCCTATTCTGTTTTCACTATGATGCCTTCCTAACATCTCAGTTCGAACCCATAGAATACACCCCCCCCCCCCCCACCCCACCAGAACGCCCCATCCCCACACGCCAAGATGTGTTGGATTGAAGTTCCCTCGCCCAGGACGGACACCAATGAATTTGACGTCTGGAGGTTTTGGGAACTTGTTCTCCTCCTGACGAAAAAATTTGGCATCTCTTTAAGTGGATTATAGGTTAAACTTTGATGACGTTAGGAGGTATTCTAGGAGTCAAAGGCATCGGTTGGTCGCTCGGTGGTTATCGTCAGAAAGGAGGGTATTGTATTTCGAAGAGTCATTCGCTCCGGTTGCAAGATTAGAGGCTATACGAATTTTTCTAGCGTTTGCTGCTCACTCTGACACATGGTTCATCATACCAAATGATGTGAGACTTCGTTTCTGATATGTAATCTGCGAGAAGAAGTTTATGTTAGCCAGCAGGCGGATTTGTGGATCCAGACAAACCTAACCACGTATACAGCTTAAGGGAAAGCTCTTTATGGGCTGAACCAAGCCTCCACGTGACGTGGGTATGTATGTTGTTTCATCACTGATAATCCAATGATTCTCCAAAAAGTCTCAGTGGATCCTACTCAGTTCATCCGTAGAGCAGGCATACGATACTTAATTTCGGTACAAATCTATGTCGATGATATTATTTTTGCTTGCCTTACACTGAACTGTACGTGATCTATATGCTAAAAATAATGTTGCTCCAAATTCAGATGTCGATGATGGGAAAAATCTCATTTTTCTTAGGGACTACCGATTCTCAAAGTCCCAGAGATCTTCATAAACAATCCTACATATGCTCTTGAATCACTTAAAAAATTATGGATATGAATCTTGTGACCCAGTGGACTCACTTCCCATGGTGGGAGAGTCCAACTGGATGAGGTAAGAAGGGAAAGAAACTATAGATCCTCAATTATCGTGGTATGATTGGCACCCTCCTTTATCTTACAGCCAGTAGACCTGACCTACAATTTGCTATATGCATGTGTGCCCGGTATCAGGCTCGGCCTACCGAAAAGCACTTAAATGCAGTAAAAAGGATCTTTCGATATCTAAAAGGAACCGTACATCGGGGTCTTTAGTATCCGAAGGATTCTTCCTTTGCACTAACAGCATTTGAAGATGCGGATAGGTGGTTGTCAAGATTACAAGGCGTGTAGTACTGTCTGGCAGGTATACAAATTTTGGTGATAGGATTGTAAGCTGGTCGTCTAAAAGGCAGAAGACAGAAAAAGCGTTGTTGTGCGTGTATCATGTTATGCGATATCAGTACAGAAGACTGAATCTATTGCTTTGTCCAGTTGTGTGCTCAGTCCTTTGGATGAGTTCTCAACTTACCGACTATGGCTTGGATTTCAATAAAATTCCAATGTACTGTGATAACAAAAGCGCTATTGCTTATGCTTTGCAACAAGTTGTTCAACATTCCAGTAACAAAAGTCCCCAGCCTCATTAAAATTTATAGACATCCGGTTTTCGCCCAAGGTTTCACTTTCATCGTGCGCATGTTGGAATGGGGTGATCGAACTTTACTATGTCAATACGGAATTCAACTGGCGGACTCTTCCTGAAAGCTCGTTGGTCAGAGAAAGAATTGAATTTCTTATCAACAAGTGGAATGCGGAGTGTTACGCGGATACTTGAAACAATTGGCAGATGAAGTGATGATAGTGGGGGTACTATTCACATCTCCTGTATAATGTAAATACTTAAATCAAGAAAACACAAATAGATTTTCATTTAAAATTTTTTATTTTTTTCAAAAAACATAAAAAAACCAAAAAATATTTTTTGTTATATAAATATTTACAAAAACAACTACAAAATTAAACATTAGAAAAATTCAAAAAGACATTTTTAAATGGCATGTCTTCTGAAATCGATAACATTTACGGTCTTAGAAAATGTCTTTAACATATACATGTCTGTAAAGAAGTTCGAGCAGAAGTTACAAATGTTTCAAAACATGCCAAAGGCTTGTTTTACTTCAGAAAAGCACTCCGGTCATCATCTTAAAGGCAAGTATTACAAAAAGAAATTTGGTCTCTCAAGGGATTTATTCTCGGGATGGTCTACTTAAGGACCATGCAAAGCCTTCGTGCTTACTTGCAATCACAACCCGTAGCTTCCTCTATCCATAAGTGTAGGTTTCAGTGCATCTATGTGAATAAATACGAGACAAATTCTTATTTATCATGGTGTTTGTTGTTTTGTCACATATGAAATCATTCCATATCTGAAATACTTTCAAAATACATTTGACTTCTCAAACAATGCTACAGTCTTTTTACTAGAAACGCGGTCATTGTTTGAGGGGAGAAATTGTCAAATTTCTTTGTATGATCAAATGAGCTGTTAGGATTTAACTGATTATTTGTGCCTTATGTGTTACTTGTTTATGCCTTTAGGTGGTAGTTTGCTAATAATTATGTCTATAGGTATGAGAGATAAAACTTTGGACTATATGTTGCTTAGTTGTTATCTTGAGTTACTTATAAAAACTTAATTGGCAAGATTCATAAATTGTGTATCGAATGAGGGGACCATATGTGCAATGTTATAATTGTTTGTTATCTTTACCAAAAACATCACCCTTCCCTTTCAATGTACACACCTCTCGACCACACACTCAAACAACGCAACGAAAACACATCACTCTCGAACATATCTATTAAGACTGAATCACTCCGTTTCAATCTAAGGTATAACTTTATCTCGATTTCATCCCTCTAATCAACTCGATCCCTAAAGAATGTGGGTTTTCGTCATATTTGTCATAACAGCCCTAATTACAAATTAGGGTACGTCAAATTCCAACCATGGAAAAACGTGTAATTATTAGAGGTTTTTTGTAGTTTTAGGATATATATGTATAGGTTAACATAACTTGATCATTTGTGGTGTTTTAAATGTGTTCTTGCTAGTTTTGTGTTTGAAAATATTGTGTAAAATGCAAATAATGATAACACTTGATATGTTTGTGTATGAAAGGTTTGCTAGATAGAGTTAAAAGTCGATACTGCCAAATGCTTGACATCGATCAAGTATAAACATATGAATCGAACGTCGTTGTTTTGAAATGATCGAAAATTGAGTGTTTATTTGTGTTGATCCGAACGAGTGTTAATATGTGTGATCGAAACGAGTGTTGATATGTGTTGAACGAACGAGTGCTTATATGTGTGATCGACTATGAATGATGTTTAAAAAGGGATCGAACGAAAGTGAACCATGTATGGATCGAACGAGTGTATTCCTTTGAAAGGATTGAACGAGCGATTTTTAAAAGGGTCGATAGGTGTCTTTGAGACTAGATCGAACGAATTAGTGAAGACCTTTGTGGCAATCGAACGAGGTGATTTTTTCAGGGAATCGAACGAGTGGTGCCTAGACATGATCGAACGAATGATTTTAAAAGGGATCGAATGAGAGACCACTTGACTAGATCGGACGAGTGTTTTACAATAAGGATCGAACAAGCACATACTCTAAGGACCGAACGAGGACACTCTTTGAGGGGCACACCAGACGAGTAGAGTTATCAAATTATTTCTAACTAAGATCTAAATTCAACAAATATCTCTAGGTTAAATTAGACTGTAATAAGCTTGGCAAAAAACAAGGTTAGGTTAACTATATTCGACTTAATGGTCTAGGATAGGTGCCTTAGTCTTACCCGCTAAGTGTTATCTAAGTAGATTGATCTTTAAAGAGCTAAAAGTCATAAAGGTTATCATGAATGCATGATTCGTGTTTTCTTATAAACTGACTCACATCTTTCTTAAACAGCCTCATGGCACTCTCAATGGCGGATCAGATTGCTGTTGGACGATGCATTGGTGGCTCTGACTGCACCGACTTAGGAAGGAAAAATTAATTTAGTTTAGTTCTGATGTCACATCAAAGGACCCCCAGTGAAGCAACCCTTCAAGTAGTCTATGATGTGCTAAAGCTCACTCCGTTCTACAATGCCTTCCAAGTCACTGCCGATGCTCCAGAGATTTATATGCAGGAATTCTGGGCTTCTGCTTATGTTCACAATCGATCAGTCCGATTCAAGATGAATAACAAGAAACACATCATCGGTCTTGAGCAATTCAGGGACATTCTTCAAATTTGCCCCAAAGTTGGTAATAAGAAGTTTGTAGACCCACCTCTGGAGACGGAGATCCTCATCTTTCTAGCTAGTCTTGGACATTCTGGAGATATAAGGAAGCTCACTGACGTTAATGTCAACAAACTGCATCAACCTTGGAGATCATTTGCTGCTGTAATCAACAAATGTCTCAGCGGAACTCCATCATATGACAGTCTACGTCTCTCTCAAGCTCAGATCTTGTGGGGTATGTACAACAAGAAGAACGTTGATTATGCATATCTTCTGTGGGAGGACTTCATTTTCAAGATTGAGAACAAAAGTACGAAGAAGGGCACTATCAGTAACGATCTGTACTATCCTCGTTCACCAAGTTAGTCGTAACTATGTGATGGAAAAGATCTTCAATTCCTAGAAGAAACCAAGGTCAATTGGGCCACTATGCCAGAGATGATCAATGTTTACTACAATCACTGTTTATATCAAGGTATGGAAGCCACCAGTTGTATGGAGGCTATCTTGCCTAGTGGCATTAATCACCGAGGACATCGCAAACTCTGAATCCTTACAAAGAGTTTTATGCTTTGGCTTCGGAACAATTCCATTCCTAAAGACAAAGGAAGCAAGACGAAAGGTAATAATGATGCCATCCCGAAACAGAAGCCCCCATGCCCCCCAAGGAAAGAGGTATGGAACGGAAAACAAAAGACTCAGAGCTGGGAAAATCATCTCTGAGGCAGGATTTGACAGAGGCTGAGCAACTAAAAATAGTCACAAAGAAGACAAGCCGTCAAGAAAACTCAGTAGCTCTCATGCTAGTGGTTCTGGAGCAGTGAAGGGAACTGGTTATTACTCATGTGGGGTTCCCGAGCTCCTGATTATGACTCAGAGGATGATATCTCTTGGAAATCAAGTGATGATGATCAAGAAGATGATGAGCAAGCTGATGATGAGCAAGCTGATGATGACGATGATGATGAACATGATGATAATAAGAAAGCTCAAGATGATGATGATGAAGAACTGGACTGAGTAGATAATAATGATTGATGATTTTGTCCTTCCAAAGCTCACAATCCTGAGAGGAGATACTAACGATGAAGAAGATTCTGCATGAAGATGATTCTAATATTTTCATCAAATGATGAAGATAGTGACGTTTGAAGATGATGAAGGACAAATGTTGAAGGGAACGATGCAAGATGAGGCTACAGAGACAACAGGATCAAGGAAATGAGGAAGTCAAAAGTACAATGGCCGATCTTGATGGAAGAGTAAAGTAATGACGATGTTGAAGACACTCATGTGCCCATCTAACTCTGGTTAAATTCTAAGGTCAACAACAGGATAGTTCGTCTGTATCTTCTGGATTCGTCTCCAGCATGGTGAATCCAAACCAAGTACTGGGTGTTGATGATATTTTTAGACAACATACTGCGCCACTTCTCTCTATTGACACTAATGTAACAGCATATGGAGCATTCTTCACTGAACAAAATCAAGTCGCCCTACACACGCATCTATCATCATTCAACCACAAAACTTCCAATTATGTCACCGGCAACTACTACAAGGCTCCTTATACAAAAAATCTTCCCAACTTTGCTCGTTGTTGGCTTTTGATAATAGACTGAAATGCACTAGAAGACAACGTTTCGAATTCAGGCAAACCAATCAAATATGCTTGAAGCGTCTCCTCTATTCCTCGCCCCCCCCCCCCCCCCCCCCCCCCCCCCCCCCCCCCCCCCCCCCCCCCCCCCCCCCCCCCCCCCCCCCCCCCCCCCCCCCCCCCCCCCCCCCCCCCCCCCCCCCCCCCCCCCCCCCCCCCCCCCCCCCCCCCCCCCCCCCCCCCCCCCCCCCCCCCACCCCCCCCCCCCCCCCCCCCCCTCCCCCCCTCCGTGATCAGTATCTAGCGCATAAAATGCAGGACGCATGGTGAACGTTTCAGTCCAATTGAAGTTATGACAGAATTCTAGAAGAGTCTTCTACTGCAAATCAAACAATTCCTGGAGACAATTGATGATTGGAATGAAGAAAATCATCAAGGAACAAGTCAAAAAGGAAGTCTCAAGATTATTCCAAAAGTCGAAAAAGTTCGTAACCGATCAATCAAGTCTGATGGTTTGGTGTTGTGATCATCAAAGAAGCCAACACATCTCATGCTTTAGCTGCATAATCTGTCTAGAATTAGAGCTAACTTAAAAAATCTTAATTTGACAAGAATGAAAGCTAAAACAACACTATCAACCGGATGACATACAGAGACGTACAAGGCTTTAGTTGAGGCGTATGAAGCTGTCAAGATCTTGTTCAGATACATATGGCGATAAATACAGTCACAATTAAAAGACCTAGAGATGGGGCAGATGAGTGAAGAACCTCCGCTGGAAACAGACCCGGTGGGTCCAAAAGAAGAAGGTCAGGAAGGAAACCCGCTTCTTCAGTTGCTCCAATGTGAAAAACGACAACCAATGACTGCAGGATAGCATACCAGGATAGGATCCTATGACTTCATAAGAAATTCCTAGCCATTGCTCAGTAGGGGAAGCTTGCACTTCTTACAGATGTCCTTTAATGGTCCTGCCGACAGGAGTTCGAAAGGTGTCACCAGATGAACAGCCGAAGAAGTGGGTTCCAACTCCCTTCTGGCTGTTTTCAAAAACCTACGAGACTACCTTCTCCTGATCATGCATGGATTACGTTGTTCCTTGCGGTTCTGTGAATTTGTCCAACCTTGCTTAGCAATCTGGCTCTACAGGACCCTCGAGAGTGTTTTTGATGAACTAACTGACTCTACAGTTGACTCTCCGTTTTGTGCTTTTAAACGGCTGAATGTTCAAACTTAACACTGAATTGCTAGCTGGTCCAACATTTTAGCTGCTGAAAGGCCTTGCAAGAGTTTGACTGAATTGGAATATTTTTTGTTATGAGAGGGTTCTACAAGCCACAACCGAGAAATTAGACTGATCAAACAGTAGGTGCGCCAATATACGCAGGATCTGCGGACAGCACTACCGTTAATTCAAATTCTCAAGGACGTCGTGTCCATCCCATTTAATCACTTCATCAATAGACGACCTGGAATATTAGGTGGTGGTGTAGTCAAGCCGAAGTACTCTACTTCGGTAAAGAAGACTCTGGCTGCAGATTTACGGACATTATCAAATTGGAGATAGAAGATTAGTGCCTAACTCGATGTGGAGTCAAACGATCGTTTCAAAAACGAGAATTCGCCTCTGGGGAGTCTCGCATTGGGGCAAGGAGAAGCTGAGACAGTTCTATGCATTTGCCCAGCTTTAAGGGAACAATATTAAAAGGAATCAGCTCAGGATCGTCTTTATTCAACAGACGGATCATTGCTGTCACCAAAGCGGACTTCCAACCCCATCACTGAATTGAATTGTGTTAATCTGATGTGAATGGGAATGATGAAATTGAATTGTGTGAATGAATGAAATGGGGGGAATGTGAATGGTGAAAGAGTCGCATGCCTGGATTATAAGCATCTTGACTGGATTACAGTATGAAGGGATGATGATGCTCTCTACAAGTTCAAAGAAGGCGACTTTCACAGACTAAGGATTCAAGACATTGAAGATATGCTGCGTTCTTCTAGAACAAGGGAAAAATGACAAATCTTAGGTTGAAGACCGTATTGCATTTATGTCTCCTTACGAATGTTTACACGAAGTGTTGTCATCCAGCGGACGCGTGGAAGATCTTCAACTGGGTGTTGAAATTATAGAAGAAAGTAACCCACCCGCCGATCCGTACAATCAATCTAGAAGACAAGACGCTTATACTCCAATACTCTGATCAAAGAGGATTCATCTACGAGAATAAAGACAAGAGCACGATGATGCGAATTGACGAACTTACACACGTTCAGCGAGGCACTTAGATGACGTTCGGACTGCTCCCCTAAATGATCGGCCTCAAAGGATAAGAATGGAGTACTTGCACAGACTTTTTTGGAACCAACGCGACAAAGAAAACCGCAGGAGCTATGATCCAGGCGTTTGAACAATGAGGCTAAAGACAAGGAGGGATAACTGAGGAGTTTGGAAGAGATTTGTCGTAGTGGTACGACTATACGGGGGTGACCTACGGCTTCTACAAGGACTACACCCTCCTGCCTGTCTTATTTCTCTACCATATGATTTATCATATGTTGTTCTCATCTTACAAAGGTTAATCCGAGTAATAACTTTATCTTGTGAATATGTACATTATTGTGTAGATTATGGGTGAAATTATATGATTGGCTCGAGTACAAATTTTTTAAGAATTGTTAGTAAATTCAAAATTGTAACATAATTGTACTCGGCATCATCTTATAAACCTCAAACGTTGAGGGGGGAGCAAAATAACATTGTTCCACTCTGTTTAATATCGCATATTTTTATCCCCAAACTCGGTTAATCAATTGATATCCAAATATCAAGGGATTAACAATTTGGAATTAAGGGGGAGAGGAGAAAATGTGATTAACCTGGCTTAAAGATATAATTGGCAGAAGTTGATCAAATAAAATGGACTCAATCGCACTCCAATACCTAGCATGTACTTCGATTACGGTGCACATTGTTAAGGGGGGAGATTTTAGTGGATAATGAAAAACTTTCAAGTTGTAAATCTTTTGATATTTATATCAAACACTTTGATTGAAATTTTCAATGATTTTGGAAGGATCGTGATGAAATACCCAAAAGACCGACCATGTTCTTAAATTTATGAAGTTATAAGGCGGTTAGGCTTAGGTATTCAAATCCCATGATCCAGCCAGAACCGGAGGGATCTACCCAGGGATATCCACTAGTTAGTGTAGAAGTCCGTAGGTATGATTAAAAAGGAGTCAAAGTGAGAATAGGGAATAATTGCCAACTGAGATGGAGCTATACTGGAAACAAACCCACATGTGTTGGTATGAAGTCTCGGTCTATATGAATTGAATCGGGGTTGAAGAATGAAAAAGAAATGTAAGGCTAAAGGGTTGAAAAAACAAAGAAGCCTCTCCATACACTTAGGCAGAAAGAAAACCGGGTCATTACATATGCTGTCAGAATACACTCATGTGTATTATTGTCTGACATTGAGTACAGTCCATGGACCCAGTGTACGCTATCACAACCCCTCCCAGCTACCAAGTCAGAACGACTTTGTTCAAAACTCACTGAGCTACACTATTTCTAATTGACTTCCTCACTCCCGACGTTAGTTGATATTGAAAAGGTGGCACTCAGCTCCAGCCTCCGATTACTAAAATCAAAGTGCACTATAGAGTCTAGAAGCCAAATGAGGTTATCCATAATATCTCATCTAGGAACCACTTGCCAAATTAATCCTTGCTAAGTCACACAATGTGATTACAAGATACATCTTAAGAGTCCTTCGGCATTATCCTTGTGATTTTGACCAGAAATCAGAGTGAATTTATTCCAATGAAGATGGAAATCTTGATTGAGTCAACATCAAACAAGCTCATGTAGGTAAACCTTTGGTGCGAAGCTTTATGAATCAACCTTTGTGACAACTGGAAAGAAACGATTGGTGCGATTCTATAAGAATCAAACTTGTTCAGGGAAATGGATCACACTTGTTGTTAGTGAATTTTGAAATGTCAAAAACACTCTCGGTGGGTTCACAAATACAATTTGTATACGTGATCACACCTATGATTATCAATCATTTTCTATATCAAATCGGTGAGATAGTAATTCACTGGTTACTCTTATCGTACTGTTGCTTTGAGACGTTTGATAACGAGAACTGACTGAGTACGATGAATCTAATACTTATGTGTTAGAAAGATTCAATACTTCAGCTGGAAATCCTGTCAAGGAGATTCTTTTTAAAATTGAATCTATCTGATCATAGGTCGATCCTCACAGATCCGAAGGTTTCTCCAACCAAACCTGGGCGAATGACAAAGCCATATTCGTCCCCCTGCTTTATTGCTAACTGTTTTATGCAGGTAAGTAAAATGGTGGTGGGGTTCCTGATTCCGCTGGCTCACAAGATCCATACCACATGCTCATTACCCGACGACAAACATAAAAGTCATCATTGAAAGCTCACGTAACATGTTTCAAGACTTCCGCTACTTGATACCACTACTCTTTCTAGAAAGTGTCAAAGTGTTTGAAGTTAAAGAATATTTCAGAAAGATGCAACTTAAAGCTTTTCATGAATGGCTAAGAGCATTGTCGGTTAGAAGTCACAAGTCCACAAGGTGGCAAAGTTACAAGTTGCGTAGGGATTATGCTTGGTTGATGATCTCAAGATGCTCAAGATCACTATGTCAAATACAAGTTCAAGGAACAAGCTCAAACCAAGAAGTCAATGATCACAACAACATATTCACAAGAGAAAGTCAAGAGTACGACCTAAAGTCTAGGGATAAAGCATAGTATGCTAGGCTTAAAGTTTGTAAATTGGAGTGACCTCCCTTAGGGAGAGATTGTTGGAAACACAAAAGTGATTCGGTCATTCCAAAGTGTAATAGTCTAAGCTCGTGTTAGTTTTAAAAGGATTAGAATTTAGTAATCTATTGTCCGGCCCCCAAGGCACATGGGGCTGGGTTCCAACTCCAGCCAAGACCGGCCTCTATGTAGTATAATACACCTCTCCTAGTCTTGAGAGGGTTGGGTTGTTCCTTTTGTTTCACACACTTTCATAAGACATTCATCATTTTCCATCATCTTTTTCTCTAACAATCCAAACCCACATTCCACTTATTGTTCTTGGTGATTCATTAGATTCTAGTCATTCTCACAAGTTCCTATAACCAAGGCATATGACAAATTATAGGAACTAAGTGGTGTTTGAAAAATTTAGACTGAGAAAACGATATTGTTTCTCAAAATAGGCTAGGTTAGTTGCTCAGGCTATAATCATAAATGGGCATCGATTATGATGAAATTATGCCCAGTTGCCTGACTTGAGTCTAAAAGTAGGATACTATTATCTTATGCTTGTTCTTTGACTTTAAATTATTCAAATGGATGTAAAAGTGCAATCATGGAACGATTTTATCAATGAGGGGTATTACGTGGCACAACCTCCAGGATTCATTGACTTTGAACAAAACCGAATCATGTTTATAAACTATAAGAAAGCTCTATATGGGTCTTATACAAGCACCAAAGAAGCTGGTATGATAGATTAAAAGCTTTCCTTATTAAACCAGGAATATAAAATGGGAATGGTAGATAACACTCTTTTTACTAAGAAGAAAAGTTCAAATCTCATCATCGTTCAAATATATGTCGATGACATTATATTCGGTTTGACTTGTCAAGATATGTGTGATGAATTTGCCAAAATCATGCATGACGAGTACGAGATGAGCATGATGGGTGAACTTAACTTCTTCCTTGGATTACAAATAAAACAAATGGAAGATGGTATTTTTTTTAAATAATCTAATTATATTAAAGAAATGCTTAAGAAATTTGGCTTAGAATATTTTAAACCAATGAAAACCCTCATGTCCTCCGATACTAAACTCACGAAAGACGAAGAGTGTGAGTCGGTAGATAGTACCAAGTATTGAGGCATGATAGGCAGTTTATTATACCTAACGACAAGTAGACCCGATATCATGTTTAGTGTCTGCCTTTGTGCCCGTTTCTAAGAGGATCCCAAAACCTCTCCCCTTGAAGCGGTTAAGCGTATCTTCTGATATATTAAAGGCACTACACACTTAGGATTATGGTATCCTAAGGGGACTGGCATAGAAACCGTAGTATATGCCGACTCTGATCATGCGGGAGACTATGTGGACCGAAAGAGCAATAGCGGTATTTGTACGTTCGTGAGATGTTGTTTAACATCTTGGTTCTCGAAGAAACAAACCGCTCTTGCTATATCCACTACCGAAGCCGAATACGTAAGCGCCGGAAAGGCATGTCAACAAGCGCTATGGATGAAACAAGCTCTCATCGACTACGACGTGCGACTCGACGACGTTTCCATCCTGTGAGACAACAAAGGCGAGATTGACCTTAGCAAAAACCCGGTGCAACATTCTCGTACCAAACACATCGAAATACGTTACCACTTTCTTCGTGATAATGTCTAGAAAGGATATATCTCAATCAAAAAAGTGTCGTCCGTCGACATCATCGCCGACATCCTTACTAAACCCCTTAAACGTGAATCGTTTAACTATCTACGTCTTGGTTTAGGAATGATGGAACACATTCCATAAATCATA